>RPOG01000652.1:0-270452 GCA_008086565.1 Thalassoma bifasciatum | reverse complement strand
CTAACCCTAACCCTAACCCTAACCCTAACCCTAACCCTAACCCTAACCCCAACCCTAACACTAACCCTAACCCTAACCCTTACCCTAATACTAACCCTGACCCTAACCCTAATTTTAACCGTAACCCTAACCGTAGCCGTAACCCTAACCCTAACCCTTATTTTAAACGAACCATTACCGTAGCCGTAACCCTAACCCTAACCCTAACCCTAATTTTAACTGTAACCATAACCGTAGCCCTAACCCTAACCCTAACCCTAATTTTAATCGCAACCCTAACCCTAACCCCAACCCTAACCCGAACTGTAACCCTAACCCTAACCCCAACCCCAATTTTAACCGTAACCATAACCGTAGCCGTAAAACCCAACCCTAACCCTAATTTTAATCGTAACCATAACCCTAACCCAAACCCTAACCCTAACCCTAACCGTAGCCGTAACCCTAACCCTAACCCTAACCCTAACCCTAATTTTAACTGTAACCATAACCGTAGCCCTAACCCTAACCCTAACCCTCACCCTTATTGTAACCGTAGCCATAACGGTAGCTGTAACCCTAACCCTAACACTTACCCTAACCCTAACCCTAATTTTAACCGTATCCGTAACCGTAACCCTAACCCTTACCCTAACCCTAACCCTAACTCTAACCCTAACCCTAATTTTAACCGTAACAATAACCGTAGCCGTAACCCTAACCTTAACCCTAACCCTAACCCTAACCCTAACCGTAGCCGTAACCCTATCCCTAACCCTAACCCGAACCCGAACCCTAACCCTAACCCTAACCCTTACCCTATTTTAACCGTATCCGTAACCGTAACCCTAACCCCAACCCTAACCCTATCCCTAATTTTAACTGTAACCATAACCGTAGCCGTAACCCTAACCCTAACCCTAACCCCAACCCAAACCCCAACCCTTACCCTAACCCTAATTTTAATCGTAACCATTACCGTAGCCGTAACCCTAACCCTTACCCTAACCCTAATTTTAACCGTAACCATAACTGTAGCCGTAACCCTAACCCTAACCCTAACCCTAACCCTAACTGTAACCCTAACCCTAACGCTAATTTTAACCGTAACCATAACTGTTAGCGTAACTGTAACCCTAACCCTAACCCTAACCCAAACCCTAACCCCAACCCTAACCCTAACCCTAATTTTAACCTTAACCATAACCGTAGCCGTAACCCTAACCATAACCCTAACCCTTATTGTAACCGTAACCATAACCGTAGCCGGAACCCTAACCCTAACCCTAACCCTAACCCTAACCCTAACCCTTACCCTAACCCTAACCCTAATTTTTACCGTTACCATAACCGTAGTCGTAACCCTAACCCTAACCCTAATTTTAACCGTAACCATAACCGTAGCCGTAACCCTAATTTTAACCGTAACCATAACGGAAGCCGTAACCCTAACCCTTATTGTAACCGTAACCGTTACCCTAACCCTAACCCTAACCCTTACCCTAACTGTAACCCTAACCTCAACTGTATCCCTTACCCTACCTACTACCCGAAGCATAACCCTTACTGAATTCTTGACATTTACACTTAGTTCCAAAACCCAATTCTGTCTTCTTTTCATTCTCTGAACTCAGAATGTTCAGTCCCCAGTCTCGTTCAGCAAACACTCAATTTTCCATCTTGTCTGAAATAAATTTTCTTTGTATCTTGTATACTTTGCCAGCCTCATATTCTTGTGTTTTATATCATCTAATCACTTTGTGCGGTTGGCAGCGTCTGTCAGAATGGCAGGCAGCAGATGGAGGCTGACGTCTCAGTGTGGAGGAAGGAGACGAGCTGTCAGATAGTTTATCCTGTAGCTTCGTCCTCCACTAACAACCAACTCACCACAGGCCTCATTCATCCTCCTCGTCAGCCTGCAGACAGCAGCTGGCAGCACATCAGTCTTCATTGGAAAGAGACAGCCGAACTGAACGACAGTAGGACCAAACAGTAAACTAGAACTCCTGAAGGACTCTCTGAACTGGGCTGTCCTGAGCTCAGCGTGTCCACCTATGTGAAGGATGCTCTTCACTTTCACTCTCTGATTTTTAAATGTTGGCGAAACTTAAGAAATACAATCCTTTCAGCAGAGGCACAAGTGTTATAGGTGGGGTAAGTCCTTGAGTTAAATGTGTTGGTACAGGAATTCATACAAATGATTTCCTTTTGTAAGTTCAATGAGACGCAAATCTTGCAAGAAGCTTTCCATCAAATGCTCCTCAAGTCTATTTTCATCAAAGGTCCCAGTTTTGAGAGTTGCATTTTGCTGATTGCCGCCAACTGGAATAAAGTGACACGATTTCTCAGACAATTTGACCCTCTCACTCACTTTTCCTCCTTTTAGTCCTGATCCCATGACAAAGAGGTATCATGACAGAGTTTTAGCATACAGCCTCAAGTTGAAACTTGTTGACCATCTGTTTTTTTTTCACTCCTAGGATGGTTTTACTTTGAATTTTTCTGTCGTTTGTTGCATGCTTTGTGGTATCTGTCTGCAAGTCCGGACATGCAAACACCTTTAGATCAACAAAAAAAAAAAGACAACTAAGCTCAAACCTAAACGGTAATTACTAAGTCAAAATAGTCCTAGACTAAATACTGAAAAAGTGGTGTGACAGTATTTTTAACAACGTCTTCTATTTTACCGTATTTAGACGTAAAAAAAGACACTTTAAAATCTGAGTACCGAACGTAAGCGTTGAGACGTGGCTGAACCATTTATTTGTAGTCGAGGGGAATAAAAGTTTTTCTTTCAATGTCAAATAACTTCAAGTTACAAAACTTGACTGACGGTTCTGCAGAGTAACTCAGGAAGGAGAAGGAGAAAAAAAACCTGCACACTGAAGTGTATTCTCTTTTCCTTTAAACTCCTTGTGGATAAAGGGGACATTTTAATGACAGATGTGGATTTTAGTATGAAAACGAGTATAAAAACCTGAAGAAATATGTGCAAATATGCTCTCAAAAGACAAACTATTAATATAAGAACAGTACATATGAACTTTTTCTGTCAAATTAACAGATATTGTCATGAATTTCTTTTGTTTAGTTTTATATACACTACCGGTCAAAAGTTTTAGAACACCCCAATTTTTCCAGTGTTTTTACTGAAAATTATGCCGTTTAATGTCTCATTGCAGACATCAAAGCATAGTACAAATAAGCAATTGGAGTCAAAAAAGAAATTATGGAATCACTTTATAGACCAAAATGTATTCCAAACTGCTGACTCATCAAAGCAGCCACTTTTGGCAGATATAACAGCTGAACACACACGTGGCATTCTTTCTACAACAGAAATCAAATATTCTTCAGAAAGTTCTTCCCATGTCTGTTGCAGAAGTTCCCATAAATGTGTGGCACTTGTGGGTTGCTTTGCTTTCACTCTTCTGTCCATTTCATCCCAAACCAGCTCAATGGGGTTTAAGTCTAGAGACTGTGCTGGCCACTCCTTGTTTTCAAGCTTACCAGCTTGTTCTTTTTTCACAAGATAGTTCTGGCAGAGCTTGGACTTATGTTTTGGGTCATTATCTTGCTGTAAGATGAACCCCTGACCAATTAGACTCATACCAGACGGTTTTGCATGGCGCTGCAGGATGCTGTGGTAGCCGTTTTTGTTCAGGGTGCCTCTCACTCTGAACAAGTCACCAACCCTGGATCTAGCAAAACAACCCCAGACCATCACACTTCCTCCTCCATGTTTGACAATTGAAGCCACACACTGTGGAAGCATCCTTTCACCTACTCTACGCCGTACAAAGATCTTGCCTGATGAACCAGAGATTTCATTTTTGATTCATCCATCCATAATACCTTTTTCCAGTCTTCAGTAGTCCAATGGCAGTGTTTCTTGGCCCAGGCAAGCCTCTTTGTCTTATTCTAATGTCTTGGTCAGAAAACCAAGGGTTAGGGTTTCTGTAATTTCTTCATATCTGTAAATTGACTCAGGCATTGAGAGTTTAAAATTTGTAGTGTCAAAACTCTAGTCAAACACAAAACAGCTACACACTCATTAACTTAGAGACTACCAGTAAACTTGCACGCAGACTTAAAATGAAATTAGCTATTGCAAGATTAAATCATTATGATGTATGTAAACAGCTCAGTCAGACTGAGAATGCACTGAGCATAGCTCGAATGACACATAGGTTACGTGACTGCTATTGGACTGTGGTTGGATTTGTCAGGACCTAGCAGGTCTCAGTACGCCTTGGCTTTCAGCACAAGCAAATTCCAGCTGGTAGAGGAAGTAGATGACCATTACAAGTAGGGTTGCTGCACTCCAACACAATAAACACCATGGCAGAAGTAAACATGCTGCAACCAAAATCGGTTCGATACACACTCGACTTTTCTTATAAAAAATGAGGAGAGCGTCGCATATTGAAGCAGAGTGAGACAATCTAGGCCAGAAGCCCAATTTGCTTTTCTGCATGTATACAGACAAAACTAGATCCTTTGCCGAGGCATTACCATCGAGCTTTGACCTTGGTCTGCATGCTGCGTGCAGGTAAACGTACTGACTGTATGTTGATGTGAATCACCATCTTCAGGCAACTGACGAGATACAGTGTCGCTAATGAGCTGCTAAGAAGCATCTGAGAATAGCCTCCTCACAGCCACAGAATAAGTGTGAGAGAGTGTGTGTATATGCGTTTGTTTGTGTGTATGTGTGTCTGTGTGCGTGGTATGGGGTGTGCGTAGGTGTTTGAGAATGTTTTAGGTTCAGGGAGGTGGAATTAAAATCATGTATAAGAATGTATGTATGTGTGTGTGTGTGTGTGTGTGTGTGTGTGTGTGTGCGTGTGTGTGTGTGTTTGCGTGTCTTTAGATTTCTACTTTTGTGAGGACTTGTGAGATTTTTAACCTGGGGTGAGGATATTTCTGGAACTTTGAGGGGAAAAAAATGCATTACAGAATATTAAACATTTGTTTTTGCAATAGCAGAGCCTACTGTTCAACATCTCTGCTGGTTTCTTGGCAGCCTCCACCAATAACAACAGCTGGTGGCCATGAAATGAAGTCAACATCAAGAATACAGTGCATCCAGTAAGTATACACAGCTTTACTTTTTCCACATTTGGTAATATTACAGCCTCATCCCAAATTGGAATAAATTTATTTATATCCTCAAAATTCAACACACAACACCCCATAATGACAACATCATAGTTTTTTGTATTTCAGTTTTTGCAAATTTGTTAAAGATTAAAAACTTTGACATCACAGGTACATATAAGTATTCACACCATTTGTCACAAAGCTCAAAATTGAGCTACAGTTCATCCTGTTTGCACTGATCATCCTTGAGAAGCTTAACTGGAGTCCACCTTTGGTAAATTCAGTTGATATGACCTGATTCAGAAAAGCACAAACCTGCCTACTTGAGGTCCCACAGGTGATGGTGCATGTTGGAACACACATGGAGCTCCATCGGTTCTTCTTGGAGAGAGGGGAACCTTGAGCACTTCAGTGTGAATGCCAGGCGCCATCTTCAGAGGAAACCAGGCACCGCTTATTTCCTGGCCAATACCATCTTTACACTGAAGCATGGTGGAGGTAGTGTCATACTGTGGGGATGTTTTTTAGGAGCAGTAACTGGTACACTTGTCAGGATTTAGTGAAAGATGAATGAATAATGTACAGAAATAATCCTGCATTAAACCTGCTCCAGAGTAGTTTTGACCTCAGACTGGGGTACTAATCCCCAATCCATGCACATTGTTGCTGAAAAAAGCAGTATATTTCTTTCTAATTGTTACTTTTTTTAAAAGTAACATTATTACTTTACTCATTACTCCCTGCCAGAAGTAACATATGACATTACTGATTGTATTACTTAATTTTTTATAGCAACCTGTTCTCTGTTGTTCATTTACATTATAGAAACATTTTCCAAAAGTTATCTTTTATTAATTCTAAATGAATAAATAACTATGATAAAAAGGACTATTTACAATCTCATATGTGCATGTTTTGTGAGTACATATTGACCTTTTAAGTCATATAACACGATTGTTCCCTGCCCTCAGGAGAGTTTAAAAAGATGTCCCACAAGTTACAGGCCACTCATCATGCCCTGTTTCTTCCCATGTTTCTGAGTGATGCCATGTGTCCCCCTAACTGGCCTGTATCATCTAGCATCTTCTTGTTTTTCCCTTGAGGCAAGAAGAAAGTTGTGGAGGATGCATGCAGCCACCACAGGTGTGTCAACATTTTGTGGAGGAAGCTTGACTTCCTTTCTTGGAATTTGACTTTTGAGCTTCTTAGTTTTTGTTTGATGAATAGTTGAAATGGTCCCTTCCCCCCTTTTTGGGCATTCTTTGAGTCTCGACACTGTCTACAATGATGGTGAAAGGCCTGACATTCTGGTGATTTTTACAACTGAAGAATGGATCTGCCAGACGGGTAACGTAGAAAAAGGGAAAATTGTAAGAGGGTAAATTAACCCGACAGCCAAAATGTGCACAGAAGCAGCTTTTTAGAGAAGGGAAACTGTGGTCGAATTGGCAAAGCTGGTATCATTGGATGAAGTGGGGCAGATTGAACCTCATGTGCCTCATGCACAGATGCTTTGGTACTCAAAACAGGTGGTTTCACTTTAAGCCCTCCACTCTTTACCACAGCACATCACCCACTCTCTCTGTTAAGTTTCAGGCTATGCAAAGATTTATTAGGAAAAGTACAAAAACACTCAAGTCTATACAACATGACGACAAAATATTTTTTTTATACCTTGGGAAAATTCTCCCAAAATTGTGAACTTTACCTTTAAAACAAACTGTGCAGCTAATCTTCAGTCTCCTTCAATTTTATGGAGTATACAGCCTCTAGTGACCATTAGAAGAACTGCAGTTATTAATTATGTACTACGTTGTTCCAACAAACTTGCTGAGTTATTTAGTTGTTTTGTTCTTCTGGTTAGAGATCAAGAGAGAAGATGAAAGTTAAGTGGGAAAATGTGTGTTACTGCCTCATGCTGTTAAATGAACTGGATCAACTTGCCTCAGCCCAGCCCTAAAGTTATCCTGAATTATTGGACACAACGTTCGCATGCATACACACACAGACAAACTCCCACAGAGCCCTTTCCCATGATGCCCTGCAGGGTGCCATCTCTGAACAAAAAAATGAGCAGGCGATCAGAGCAGCGGGGAGCAGACAGGAAGCACTCTGAGTGGAGGGTCGATACAGAAGCTTCTCACCATCAGATGTGAGTTTAACCAAGGAGGAGAGATGTGACAGTGTTCCCCTTTGATGGCAAGACAGCTTGAGGTTAATTCCATTAAACTGCAAACCAAACCAAACTGCAACACGTTCAAGTCAACCCAGAGTTCACTCAATGACACTGATTGGTTTTGATGTAAAGCTCACAGTTACTTAGATGTTTTTGCTTTTTACTTTAACAGCTGGTTTTGCCCCCGTGAGTGTGATGCCTTTGAAAATCTGTCTAATACAATTAAATACAGAAGTTAAAATGATTTATTTTCTAATTACTTTTTGAATTTTCATCATTTATTTTGGAAACAAAATTCTTTAAGTTTGTAGTCCATCACTGTTTGCTTTTTCTCTTGGTTGTTTTTTTTCTTATCATTTTTGTTTTTTATATAAGTCCAAACGGGCTTCTTTGGTGCTGCTTTGACACAGAAATGAAAATAAAAAAAATAATTTGTGTTTTTCTTGACATCATAATTCTTGTGTAACCTTTGATTATGTGGGAAAAACAATATGCAAGCCAAGAGTTTTGATAAGGAATGATCACCCATGCCTGGTTTATTTAGAGTTAAAATTTCATTCATAAAATGGTGACCTCCTGCAGCCTGCTGTCTGACCAGGTGCAGCAAGTACAAGAACTCCTCAAGTGGAGGTGTAAGTTTCTGTCGAGATGCAATAATGCACCAAGGTACTGACCTTAGGTCATGGATTTTGCAGGGGAAGGTTATTAAAATGAAGGAGGCTCTGGCTTTGAAGGTTTTTGTACAGAATGTGTGAAAATCCGACTTCAGTTCAGTTTTTTCTGTACAACCAGGGTTGTATTCACCAGCATTCACATCCATACATGGGTGTTGGATCCTGGAGTCCAACCAGCAGAAGTTCCTTTATGGATGCTTTCCAAGGATGCTGTGTGTGTTTCAGATGAATCAATCAGGATGTCAGGGTGGCTAATGTCACTATAAAGAAGATGTACAGGGGGTTGCAAAGGGAGGTCATCCAGGGGGCATCCAGAGTTTCCAGCTGATGCTGTAGGGGCAAACACACAGGTATCAGAAACAAAGAGGTTCTGCATTAGTGGTTGTTCTAATGGCACACTCACCACATCCATGATAGGGAAACTTTACATTGTATTATAGTAATGGTGTAGTAAAAACAGACATGAAAAGTATATTTTTGACTGAGCAATGGGTAGCCTGAACTTGACACTTTTGATGGCTGAAACAGAGGTTACAGTTCTGCTGGACAAAGTCCTTGTATCACAGTTACATCCCATGAATTAGATTTTCAGCATTGTCATTTGGTAAAAGAAAGTTGTGTAAAGATCAGGCCTGATTGTCAACTCACTTTAATCAACACTACTTTTTTTTTAAACTTTGTTCATTTATTGAGTTTCTTTGAACCCATAGCTGAAATGCCATCTACCTAATGCACTGAATTTTTTTTTCATACAGCAATCATAAAGATGTTTATGGATTTTTTAGGGGGAGGCCATGATGAATATTACTGAAAGAAGAGGGAAAAGGAAGAATGCACTTGTAGTGAGTCAATGAAGCTCTGACCATGGGGGCTTGAAGACCTGCGAATGCTGCTACCGTAGATTGAGACCTGACCCCCTCATGACACAGGAAAGAGAAGCTAGTTTGTGTGTTGAATGTTGTTCCGATTCTGTGTTCATTCATTTGTTCTTTTTGTGTGATGTTTAGCTTGAAACCACTGTCAATGTATAAACATGTCAAATATGGTAAACCAGGCAGATTTCTTGGAAGAAAAAAAGAAAAAGAAAAAAAGATATAGATAAAATTCTGCTGCCTCTTGGCCAGATTGCTTTTGTAAAAAACATAGAAACCTTGGGAGAATGTTCTCTGGGATCCAACTTAGGGCTCTGCACTTCTAACAGAGCATAACCAATCCACAATAAAGTCAGCCATATATAGACATTAACAGAGACATTTTAGTTCTCTACAGGCAAAATAGACTTTATCCAAAATGTCTCCTGCAAAATAAAGGAAACGGAACCATCCTCCATCACTGCAAGTGAAAAATAAAGTGGAGCACATACACATCCAGGTCAGCACCTTAAATCACTTACTCACTTTGTGAGCGGAGCCAACTCCAAATGTCTCCTTCACCTCCTGATGATATAACTGAACAAATTTTTTCTTTCATGTTAAATTCATTTTGAACCTTGACATAACAGATAAAAGCTCCAAATAAGCACAACAGAAGCACACTTACGCTCTCTGACCACGAACATACACTCAGGTTAAAGTTAAAGAGCCTCTCGCACCCATTACTCTTCTTTAATGTGTGCGTAAATGTCGACTGTGAGCTGATGAGAGGTGAGCAGCTCCCTCACAGCATGCTGTCGGTTTGTTCATTTCCACACTTTATCTGGATGAAGCTGTGAGCCTCATGCGTGTTTCATGAGTGGCTGAGGCTCTTTGATGCTGTGAGCCAGGCTAATGTGAAATTCTGATTACTGCCGTCTCTGTTTTATGAATGAGCAGCTCAGCTCAGGGAAAAAGGAGAGGAGGAATAACCAGACCATAGATTTGTCCTGTATTCAAGAAATACTCATCTTATGGTATATGATGAAGTGAAATCATGGTTCTTTTTAGGTCATTACTGTGAAAATATGTACTGAACTTGTCAATTCTAGCTTTAACTTGAAGCTTCAGATTTATTGTGGTGATTAAAAATCTCATCAAAGCCTGTTTATCATTTTACATTTTTAACTGGTAGAAATGGCTTCTTTACATCATATTTGTTTACATTATAGAAAATGTTTACTTCAAACAGAAAATAAGTGTTTTGAATAAATGTTTGAGTTATGAAGCTTCTTAATTTTTTCTTATATTTTGCAGGATCTCTAAGAGACTACTCTTTTTGGGTCTTCAGAACATGGTCTCCCTAATAAAGCAGAATTAAAGATGTTGAAATACACATCTATTTTTGATATGTAGAGACATACTTGCTCATAGATTTGCATTATCATGGCCATTTTAATGCTTGATCCTCTTTATCTACAACCAATTTATGCTAAAAAAAACAAAAACAAAACAAAGAATTAAGAAATCACGTCTTATATGCAAAAGTTTAAAAGCTAATGTCAATAGGAAAAAATTCTGAAGACTGAGTTTAGTCATAAGAGAAACGCTTTCCAGGCTCCCATGTACTGAAATAAAAGGACTCTCTGCCCCAGATTTGTGCACTCCTGGTGTAAAGTTGTGTTTATTTGTTTAGTCTTAGAGTTAGACATAAAGTCACTTCTCTTAAGCTCTCCTTCAGGAACTCTTCACCCCAAAATAACTACCAGGGAACAACAACCAACAAATAATGAGCAATAAAACAGTGTCCAGAGCTCGTGCTAGTTAACCTGAGTCTTTTTTTCTTGTTATTGTGTGCTGCTCTGCTCTTCATGAGCCAGCAGAGGAGACGGAGGAAAAGGAGCTGACAGAGGCAGAGGTCAGAGTGCAGTGCATTACCACCATCTATTACTAATTGGGTGGAATCATGTTGTGTCGCTCGCTGCAACTCAATTTGTATGTAGCCCACTTGCAGAGTCAGGGCTGTGGGAAACAGGGAGTTTTCACTATATTTAGCAGAAAGGATGTTAAAATTTATTTTAAAAAATATGAATAATAAAACATCCCCCAGTGTGAGGGGGATGTAAATTGAGTCACTGAAAAGTTATTTGTTCAAAACAAACCAGTGCCAGTTAAACCGCTAAAGGTAATCGATGAGTACTTCCAGCTCTTTACCGATCTACAAACTCTTTTATCACTGTGATTCTACCGTGTGTGTGAAGTCATGCAGTGTGTGTCTCTGCGTGACTGTTTTCAGCTACCCTCTTTCAAATGGATGATTCATAACTCTCAGTGTCAGACTGACAGCTGCAGGCTGATCAATAATGGAATCATTGCATTTACATCCCACTTTTTGAAGTCATGACGTGGAGTTTCACAGTGTGTTTTTGTTTTTTGTACGAGTGTTCGTGAGTGTTTGTGTGGATGTTAAGTCTTGTGCAGAGGAAAGTGTAGCTCAGGTCAGCTCAGGTGAGGTTTCTTCAAGTCAGAGAAAGTTTGAAAAAACAGGAAAACAGAAGTCAGATATTCAAGTTCCTTGTCAGTTTTTCTTCCACCAGGGTATATATATAAATATACATCCTCCATGTCCTTCCATCGTTCTAAAACCAATATCTAATTGTGTATCTTATAGAGAAACAATCTGAAGTGGTGCCAGTATCCTCAAGACGACGCAGTGTTCATTAGAACCACAATATGAAAGCGTTGGACAGAACAAACTACAAACTGATTATTTAGCTTTTCTTGGAATCTGACCAGCAGCGGGACGGATGCCAGGATCGAAAACCCACTAATGGTAAAGTCACTCTTGATTCAGTGGCATGAGACCTGCTTTTAAACTTTTCTTTCAAACAGGCGGCTAACCCTAAACTTTTCAGCTTTCATTGTTTGCAGAGTAATCCTACAGCAGCATAGTGCCAGGACCCTACACAGCAAACCCATCACTGAGAAAGGGTCATGGACAGCTGTAGTGCTGACTGAAGGAATATTGTATTTTTTAAGTTTAGAAACATCCCAAATACCAACAGAAAAAGTAGGAACAGTATCCAGACACTGCAAGTTTTCTGCTCTGCTTGACTAGCTGTGATTGGAGAACTCATAACCTGAACATTGGCCTGCACCCCTCTCACAGTTAAGGTCAGACTTTGCAAATCATAGTCCAATCAAGCAGTCATATAGTTTCAGGAGTCACGCCCCTGAAAAATTATCATCTATTGTGTGGTCGTGAACACAAATCAAGAATACAAAAGGTTGTTTTCTTAATTTCAAATGACTTACATCAACAGTTTCTAGAATATAGTCCCATTAATTCTGGGTTCGCGTGTCATGACAATGGATCCTAATTTGCTTGTTGTGTTTTATTTAACATCTAACATTCAGTGGAGTCTGCAGACTTACCTGCTCCACTGCTGTTGTTGGGATTTCTAGACAGGAACCAGTAAAAAAATATCCAAAGCGCTGGGCCTGACCAATCAGCATGCCAACCAAACGTAATGATTGAGTCTTGTTGTTTACCAAAATGATGCTAATGGAATCAGTTTAACATCACTCTGCTATCAACTGGTGAACCAGACATCATCCTACACTGACTCAGACTTTTCATCAATAAATTACATGGGGATTTTAAATTTGATGAAACACTTCTATTTTCACCAGAAAAGCTATCAAAGCGTTTCAGGTATTGGTTGAGTAAATCTCGAAACACACAGACCAATTGCATTCAAGTTAAGCCATCCCACGTGACACTCATCAGCCAAATCTCTGCATCCTGAACTTTAAATATTGCTGCTCTGCATGCAGATAAAAGTTTAGAAGTGAGGGATGGACAAAAGGATGATAGAAAGAGAAAGTGGGAGTTACAGACAGAGAAAACAAAGAGAGAGGTGAGTTGAAGTTAAGGAGAGAGTAACATCCACGTCCATTGTCCTTCAGGAAGCACAAAACTACTGTCTAATGCTCAGAGATTATACACTATGACGAAAAAATTGTTTAATTTTCTCTTACTTCTAAGTACAGGGTTTTTTTTTACTCAAAAGAGATACCGTTTAACCTATCAACTGTTAATGTTTCTGCCCACTTAAATAGTAAAAAGTAAATTGTGTGTGTATGAACACGCACATTAGGATGTTTCTGATCTTCGATTTAACAGATTTTCTGTGGCTCAACCTACATAAACTTTAGTGGAATAACCCTGGTCTGTGGAGTCAACACCAGCAGCAAACTGTGCTATTTCCCACAGATTGATTTGACATGACGTGTGATCAGTTTGCCTCTGGCTTTGCTGAAGGTACTGAAAGTTAATGACCATCTGTAAAGAGTTTTCACCAATCTGAATCAAGAGTCTTACATGGCAGGAAGATCAGTCGATCGGTTCTGAGTCTATTCTCAAATTAGTTGTTTTAATGATACATATCCTGTGACCATCAATTCATCCTAGCTTTACCATAAATTATCCTAAAGTTTTCTACCACTTTCATGTTCCTAATTTTAAGACTCAATGATGGCCACTTTTTCCTTAAATTTATTTCACATTTATTTTTTGATGTGACTAAGTAGTGTCAGCTCTCCTTATCTCCCTAAATTAAACCTCATGTTCTTCATTCATGTTTTCTTCAATCTATGAAACTTACAAAATACTTTGAGTTTGCTCAACACCAATCAGCAGTTTTGTCTACCTAGATGGTTGCAATAAGCCATAGGGTTAATTGTTGCCAATGTTTTTCTCGCACACATACTTACACTAATTTTTTATTATGAAGACAGCTTCAAAAGAGACAAACTTTCATATTGTGTCAGCTACTTTATTAAACATCTGCAGCAAAGCTGTTGAGGATTTCAGCTAATGAAGCTCTGTTACAAATCATTAGTTAAGATATGTTGGCGAGAAAGACCACAGCTCATCCGTCAAAGTCATTTCCTATCAAAGCTGTTACAAGTATATCTAACTCTGTCTCCTCTGTCTTTCTCTGTCACTCTCTCCCTCTTTAAGCACAAAAACCTCATGGGGATTCTGTGTAGTCCTTTTTTCTGTTTATTTTTTTCTTTTTTTGTATTTAAACAATCCTTTATCTTCCTGATAGCTTGGTCTTTGTGAAGAAGTATAAGAAGTGTGCCTTATACAAAAGTTGCCTGTTGTAAACTACAAACTACATACACAAACTGTGCATAGTATTTTATCTGTTTTGACAGGGACAGTGTATATTGGTTACAGGCTTACATCTGATAAATAAAACCAAGCAGTAAACATTAAGGAAGGGGGTGGACACTGAGAGTTTTCCTCCTCCCAAGTGGAAAGGGATTCGTAAAAGTCAGCTCAGTGGGGCCTTTTGTACCTGACATCTCTTTTTTTAATTCTATTTCTATAGCCCAAAGAAGAAGTGACCAGCGGACTGACAGACATCTTCTGTTCTTTCTCAGACTTTGAACTCATTAAATCATTTTTGCAGATTCTTTCGTAATTACTTCTCTCTCTCTGAATCACAATGTCTTGCAACCTCAGAATTAGCCTCCCATCCTAGAACAGGGTCATTACAGCAGTGGGAACATTAACAGCACATTTTAGTCATCAAGCTGACACAAGCTGCCGAATGATTCATATTGTTCATTATTCATGACAAATCCATTTGTAATCATCAGCAGAGGTTTTCTCGCTGCAGAACAAAGGGAGAAAGCATCGGCAACATTTCCATCTGCCTCTTCAGTGATGTTAGATTTCACAGAGGGAATGCCAACAGAGATTGATCGATTGATTCAGGCTGTCTGCACAACTTTCCGCAGCAACAAACAGGTGAAAATAGTCAGAGTAACCTTGGAAAGAGACTGTCTAGTGAAAGTGTTTGTGGATAAATTTGCCAAGGACGATGCAAGACAACGCATTTCTAGATATCTCAATACATTTCCTGCACAAACTTTAGAGCCAACACAAATGTGACTCCCAGACTGGTCACCAGGGGCAGGTTAATAAAGCCAAAAACCTATGTTTGAGCGATCAACTATGATTTTTCTATGTTAACAACTATTGCAGAAACTATTCTGTTTTGAAGTATTATTTTCCACAGTTCCATAGTTATTTTTTCCTATCCTCACTTGTGAGAGGCTTTTGAAAATAGTTGCCAATTTGACTGGGACATGTTTTCAATACATAAATCATAATTTTATGTGTATTTATGACCACTGACAGCATTCATATGTCTGGCATTAGGCTCTTTGGTTAAGACACTTCACAGTATGAAACAACCTTTTATTTCAAGAGCAAACAGCCCATGTTGTGATTGTGATCTGGGTAAAATTGTAGAGAGTCTCTGAGCACAATAGAGAGAGGCACACACAACTCAATGGGTCTCTCTCCTCTGCATACAATACAAGCTAAATAACACAACCCTCTTTCAGCTGGTCTAAAGTGGGGAATTTAAGACATGCAGGGACACATTACAGTAAAAAACAGACTTCTCTGAGCTGCAGGTAGACACCTTGGCAACAGAGGTGGAAAGAAATGAAGCTGTTCAATTTGACAGCCTGCAAGAAGGCATTAAAGGGAGTCAGAAAACTACATCTGGGAAAAATCTTTGCAGCGGTCAACTGCAGGGGTGTGAAAAACAAAATTAAAGGTTTTATTCGTACATCCTTTGTTTAAACTTTAACTAATGTACCCATAATATGTAACCTTTAAAAGCCTGAACATAATTAATTTTTCATCCAGTGACTCCTTCAGTCAGACTCCAGCCTGAACCTGTCACAGACTGAGGAGTGAACGGAGCTCAAACCTGGTCTGCGTCAGTTTCAGGCTTGAGTCACAGAGGGATAAGATGAACCTGCTGCCATGTCAGATGTAGATAATACTATATTTTCATTTTTTCCATGGCAACAGACCAGTAAAGCAATAAATTGATTTCTTTAACTTTATTTGTGGTAATTTTGTCACAAATAGCCTGGTCAAGAAGTGTGCTGGTTGCATGTTATCAAATGGTCAGCTGTTCCACACACAGTTCAGATTTTAGTGACAATTCTTAGGAGTGAAACTTTATCTTCATCGTAATTTCTGTAATCAATACAGCTTCCTAAAAAAATGTTCAGGGAAAGTTTGACCCAGTGTCCTATGTATTCTTTGCAGAGACTTCACTGGACATGCAAATGCTTTAAACACTGAAAACGTAGCCAGTGTGAGTTAACAAACGTATTCAACATGCAACGGAGCAGAGCTGACTGCAGGCGCATATGGTGTATTTCAGCTGTAAGTGTGGCAGGCAGCACCTGTAGTTCAGTGCTGCTCTTGACTACAGCTCCCTCTTTGACCCCTCCCACCTCTGATCAGGCCACTTTGTAAAAGGCAGCTGGAGCCTTTTGTAGGCCTCTTCTTGCTGCCTGTGTGAAGCTCTGCCCTGTTGAGATTCCCTGAAAACTCCTGCACTTAGCTCCAGCTCCAATGTGGTGAGTAAGCTGGCTGGTAGAGTGATTTATGGTAACCACTCATTTCTAAGTAAGGCCAATTTTCATGGCATTATAGCTCTTTGCAGAAAAAGATCTGCTGCTGTTCTTGCCCACTCATATTGATTGTTTTTCTCCCTGCATTGCCATTAGTTTACCAACTTGTTCTTAGCTAGGTCCTTAGTTCAATGTTGTTTATTTTGTTGTAAGTTACTTTACTTAGGATTGATTGACCAGTAACCTTAGTTTTTCACCCCTTCAATTATTGATTTCGTGTTCTTAACCAACTAGGTTTGTCTGTTGTTTTCTTTTATAATTTAATTATTCTGTTTCCTAGTTAGTTGTTAGGATGTGGGTCTCCACCTATTGCATTCAAGTCTGATACTGTCATGATCAGCTGCGATGAATTTAGTGAGGATTATGGTGTGTGTTTCAGCTGTTTGTTTGATGCAAGTCTAAAATTAATGAAACATAAAGATCATACAAAATAAAATAAAAAACCGCAGGTTTGGTGCATATTGACTTTGCTGTTCAAACATGCTGTTTGATCAAAAAGCTAGTCACTTGTTGTCTCCAGGTGTAATGGTGACAACAAATAACTGTTCTGATTGTAGAAGTGCTTCACATTGAAAGTCTTCAGCTAGACCTCTAAACAAAGAAGAACTCTGCTATAAACGTTTACATCATTTACTTGCTGCTCTGTGCCTTGTAGTTGCTCCTCTGGTAAAAAATTATGTTTTTAGAATTGAAATGAAATAAAATGAATTGGTATTTAGTTCTGCTATTTTTTAACGTGTTACTCTTCCTCAGGTTTTCTCCATGTGATCATGTCTGGCTCGAAGAATCAAAAATGGCAAGGACAAAACAAGTTTATATGTTTCCTTCAACCTTTGTCCAGGTGAATATATTTTTGATATTCACATTAAAAAGTAGATACTGCACCTTAGTTTGTAGATTTACACACACAAAAATAGACCTGAGTTCGATGAAACACAGCAAGGACATGAGCTTCATCCACACACTCTCATCCAGCTGGTCCCCGAGAGGCCGAGTCCTGAGTCTTGGCTCTGTCCTCGCTGGCACCATCCCCACCAAATTTGTCAATTTATTTTGCAGCCTTGCTTCTTGGCCTCCTCCTATCTTCCTGTCATAATAGAGTTTGTTGTTTTGTTTTTCCCTCATGGAAACAGTTTCTCCTCTTATTAAACCCTGCAGGGTTTCTTCACGCCACCCACTCTCTCTATATGTTTTCTTTCTCTTCTCCCTAACTTTTGCTTTCTTTTCTTGTCTCCTCTTCCTTAGTGTAAATAAAGTAGATTCGAAACCTCAAACTTTCTTTTCTTCCTTTCCCTCAGGGAATCTACAGCAGAGCTGAAAGTCCCCACAGTGCTGCTTCCTCTGTGATTATGATGATAATATTGAGGTTTGAATGTATTATGTGTAGCTTTCAAAGTATACCCACAGCTTCAAGTTAAATTTGGTATCTTTTTTTTTCCATGTTTTTGAGAGCTTATTTCCAATACTCTTTGAGGGCTTGAAAGGCATTTCCTAAGCCAAGTGTTCAGCAATTATTCATTTTCTTATCTAATATTTTTCTGGCAAACATAAAACATTATTTTATAACTGAAAGTTTCTCAAATGGAAGTGAATGGTTTATAATGAGCCGTGGAACCAGAAAGAATTCATTTTCATGGCATGTTAGTGACAGACACCGTGGTAATGGATTGTGATTGGTCCTACAGATGCTCGCAGATGACATGTGAAAGTCAAAGCTGTAACTAAGTTTTCAAGGAGAGAGATCAAGCTATGTGGCGCAAAATGCCTATGAGGATAAAAGGAAGATTTAGTAATTTATTTTCTATCCAACCCTGAGATAAAGTGTAAAATAATCTAGGTGGTTGGTGAAGCTCCCCATATTAGAAAGTGAAAGATTTGATTTGTTTGGCAGCAGCAGCAGCACCATCATTTGGTGAAATATGTGTCCCAGAAGAACGACAGACTATCTTTCAACTTGTATTGCTGAGTGCCAAATGGCTTGTATTGAATACTAGCTCCCAAACTCCAGGGCAAACATGAAGCCCCAAAGTATGAGTGAGGATGATGTTGAGGCTGTGGAGACGTTTTACAATCTTTTGGCTTCATCTTATTGAGCCAGATTTATTTCAGCAAAAAGTTACGGCCAAAAAAGCAGCAGAGTGAGGCAGAATCAAGGCTGAGCCAGCAGGAAAACCCAGCTTCATGTCCATTTCAAGGAATTTATTTCTCCACCTCAACACATTTAACATCACTATTGATAGGACTCCAAGATAATGTGGTGAGATCGGATAATACAATACAAAGCAGTACAGAGAAAAAGAGAAAAGCATAACAGCTGCTTACTCTTACATGAGAAACCATGAGCCGTCAGAGACCATTTTGCTTTGCTGGTTGGATGTGGATTCAAGGAGGACACATTTCTGAGATTATGTCACCTTTAAAGACCAGTTATGGCTGAACAGGTGATATATTGTGTGTTTTTATGAGGAAGATGGTTTCCAACTGTGCAACGACAAGTGGATTCCCCCCTTATTTACCATACCCTCATGTTTTAGAGCCTTTGTCATCTTAACACACAGGCAGAAAACCCACGTTTTCAGGTTCCACATCAACACTGAATGTCATTACTTTACACAGACGTTCTCTCCAGAAGCATAAAGACGACTACAAAGACTGTCTACTGTGAACGCTTTACACTGCTTTCTTGTGGGGGAACAGCTATCATGCAGCACGACATGACTTTTGCCTTCTTTTCTTTGGGAGTTGTAGTACATCTGTAATTCATGTATTATGAATTATTCTGTAAAATGTAACTGGACAACTGTGCAGTTTTCTTCCACTTGAGTTTTTTTTTCCTCTACACAGTATCCACATCACTACAATATCTGAGTTTACACAGTTAATGAAAATTGCATGACAGAGACAGATGCATGAATGTATATTGTGATGAGTGATGAATTTGGTGCAGTATGTAGTGATGCCCATAAGAGGAAGACCCAGCCCCAGGGTGCAGTCACTCTGGCCGACTAAGATTTTAAGTCTCGGAGAAAAGTCTGTCAGAAAAAAGAAGAGACAAAAAAAAGCAAAACATTTGTGACACTTTCTTTAGAGTTCATAAAGTTTTGTTCAGAAGCGCGGGGTTTGTAAAGAGTGACTATTTCTATTTCCCCTTAAATCTAATAAATAAGTAACATCCAGTGTTCCTGGGACATCATAAAGTAGGTTAAATTAATAAGTTTCAGAGTCCACGTTCAGTTAAGAAATTACCCAATTATAACATATTTTACTGCTAAAGTAATATTGAGTATTTCTAAATAGGACACAGGATACAGGATAAGCAGAGTGCAGGTTTTCTTCATGTGAAAATACCAGAGTCTTAAAAATCAATAAAGAAAAATTTAAAACAAGCGTCGCAGCGTACCACTTTCTCTTATTTTGGTTAAGCTCTGTGCTTAGCTTATAGAAATGCCGGCAAGGCTTGTATTCTCTTGATTTTTGGTGCTTGACGGCTTTGAGGCTTGCTGCATGCACCAGCACAGTCATAATCTATTAGCATGCACACAGAAACGAAAATATAACTATGCAGGAGCCTTTCTGTAACTAACATGCTTCCTGTTTTGAAGCACTCCATCATTCAATTAGCTGTGGTAACAAAAGCAAGCTCAGGGTTACCTGCACAAAAATGTACCAAACCATACTGAACCACACCGTGAAAACGTACCAAGCATGATCCTCTCCTGTTACACTGCGTGGATTCTTTTAAGACGACTGCATCATAAATTAAGCAAGGGTGTAATTCAAACAGTTTATAAGGTCGAGGCGGTGTAATAAAAAACCAGGGGATTTATTGGACCTTTAACAGCAGTTTAAATAATGACAGAGGAACTGCTCCATAAATAGCTGCCACATTTTGTGTTCCCAAAATGTGCTGTTTAGCTTTTATTTGGCTCTGGAGATCTATTTGAATGGATCCGTGTAGAAAACGCAAACACACACACACACACACGCTCACAAGGTTTATGTCCTATTGTTTTATTGACATAACTGTGTGGCTGTTGTGTTGAATTTTCAATTTAAAACAAAAACTTGCATGCTTAATGAATAATTTATGTTACATTAGTGTGTGTGTGTGTGTGTGTGTGTGTGTGTGTGTGTGTGTGTGTGTGAACGAAAGAAAGACTGTGTGTGTTAATCCCTTCAGTTTTGCTGCTGATTTCCTTCGTCAAGCGTGAGAGAGTAATTAATCAGATCTGAAATGAGATTCTGGAATTAAAACTACGTGAGTGTGTGTGTGTGTGTGTGTGTGTGTGTGTGTGTGTGTGTGTGTGTGTGTGTGTGTGTGTGTATGTGTGCGTGTGTGTAGGGAGGGGGGTAACTAGTTTGGCCCTAATGAATTCTGACAGGCAAATTATATCAGCTTCCTCCTCATGATCATTCCTCTGCTTCTCTCTCGTCTGCTCACACTTTTTTCTGCTTTTTGTTTCACACTTTAATGTCTCAACATTTCTTTCTTCATTACTTATTATTTTTATTTGACAAACAGTCAAAGTGAAGTTTACAGTGAAGCTGGAAATTCCAGAAATAATTAGATGATACTTAGAGGTAACAGGATCAGGGGATTATTCTTATTTTTCTTTTGTGTTTTTACTGTCAGTTAAACATACACACTCACTGAATGTGTTAAAATATTATGTCTTCAAACTGAAAATGAGACATTGCAAAGTTGAACCTCTGCCCTTGTTACTCCCCCCTCAGCTTGCTGTAGAACAGGTTTAGCTCTTCTTTCTCTCTCTGTACAACCTGAAGTATTTCCAGACACAGGTTCTGTGCACCCGTTATCAGCTGTTTGAGGTGATGACACACACACACACACACACACACACACACACACACACTCAAATACACACTACTTTGCATTCATTAAATCTATGTATTGAGCTGTGAAATGACTTTTTATAATCAATTATTAGTCACAACAACCTTAATACTTGAGCATCTTCATCATGACAGCTGAAAACAACATTAAAAGACTACAAAAATAAACGAATAATGAAACAAACTGCTACTGAAACTTGCCAAATATCAACAAACGTGACATTCAGAAAAAGCTCTTTTCATCCTCAGATACAGACGGATTATTGTAATGCATGTTTACACACAGGAGGAATTTTTCTTGGTGCTTTGGATCCAAACAATGAACACAGACCCAGAACAAGCAAAGTCAAACAAATAAAAAAAAAATCGACAATAAGTATTTGAGTAAGGAACTATTTCACAGTAATTGTTTGCTGTTAAAGGGACTGTAAGGACTTTGTAAATGATCTTTGAAAAGTCTCATCTTTAGATATGCCTGATTATAATCAACGACTCAGAATGAGATTATCTTGGCCAAAATAGGTTATTTCAAATGCTATTGTTCAACCCGCTCAATCAGGTCTGACAGGGGGGCTGAACTGTCTGACAGAGATTAGACAAGAGAGCAGAACAAAGCCAAACGGGAGAGTGGTAGAGCCCGGGCTAAAATTCAAGCTAAAGGCTAAACATGGGATTAAGGTGTTTGTGGCAAACTAATGTCTTACAGCACTGAGCTGTGAGTAACACCAAACATGGTCTGTTTACCTTAGTACTGAGCTAAATCAGCATTACCAAACCGTACGAACAAAAAAAAAAAGAGGACCCCCTACCCGGCCTCTTGGAGTTCCTGCAAAAATACCCAAAGATTCTCGAAGACAACAGAGTAGCTTCATATACTATACAGTTATTGAAAAGACCCCTGTTTGAAGGGAACATTTTCTTTGACAGAAATATCAAAAACCTAACCAACAGTAAAAAATTGAAATGTATTGTATCTGTAGCTCAAAATTTGAACTTTTTAATTCAAAATTTTGACAATTACCTCAGAATTTTAACATTTTATCTCAGAATTTGGACATTAACCTCAAAGTTATGACCTTTTTCTCCCAATTTTGACTTTTTTTCCCCTAAAATTTGGACTTTTTATCTGTTTTCCTACCTGCTCAACATCTTGTCAGGTTCGTGCATCAGATTAATGCCAGTAGCCTAGAGCAGCACTTATTATAATGGTCTGTAGAACAAGCTGAGAAAGACCCACGCTTTTTAGGGAATCTTATAAAATCCCCCTGGACATAATTTTACCACCAAAAGGAGAACATGTCTGGGCAAAAGAGGATGTTTGGTCACACTACCTGAGTACCTAATAAAGTAATTACCTAAGTACATTAAACTATGCAAGAAACTGAGTTCAAAAAGATTACTTGTGGACACATTTCAAATGATAGTGCCATGTCCAAACATCACTTTGGCTCTTTCCTCCTGCAAAAAGTCGTCTCCAAAAATGAAAAGTACTGTCAAAAATGGAGATCTGCTCTTAATTCACTTGACTCATAAACAGAGTCTTTATCCCAAGAAAAAATGATTTTGTACAGTCCTCACAGTACCTTTGAATCCTATTTGTGTGAATCCGACACAGTGAGTTTGGATTACAGTCTCAGACAGAGGAGTGTCAGGTGAGTGTGAAGCAGCTAACAGAGGGAGAGATTCTATTCCTATAGCCAGAAGTCTTGGTTATGATGGAAGTCAGACTTTTGCCAACAGGGGAAAGAATTTAAAGAGTCTTTGTGTAGGTAGAGGTCAGCTGCATTGTAACGTCTCAGAGTCCTGGAAGTTTACTGGACCTTAGAGATGGCAGGTTGTAGCCAAACACAGACACTGCAGAGCAGATGTTCTGCAGCTTGTCCTCATCTTTAGCAGTGGCTTTAGATAAGGTTTTAGACAAGCAAATAAACAAGCCAAAGTAACAAAGGATGAAAGGATACAAGGAGAATTTAATCAGACGGAGTCAAATTGTCATTTCTAAAGGATGCTGGTGGCCCATGCAGGGACTTAAAAATGAGCGTTATGTGGCCTCTTCTCTTGGTCTTTGTCAGCATTCTTGCAGCTGAGAAATATTCTTTGTAAGGACGACCATAAAGAAGAGCATTGCAACAGTCATTTCTGCAGGTGATAAAAGCATGAATTAATACCTCTGCATTGGCTTGAGAGAGAAATAGTCGCACCTTGCAATGCTCTCCTGGTCGTAAAAGTTATCTTTTAATGTAATATTTCTAATATAAGGCTGATAACTCTGAATCAACTGGATCTAAAGCCAGAGCTTGAAGTGTTTTGTTCATTTTCTCTCCCTGAGCTATAGGACCAAATCCGCCCCGAAAAATACAGTTATATCATCAGTCTTGAGCTACAAGTCACCAACTCATGATTAAAAACAAGAAGTTTATGTTGTGACTCCTCATTTTGAGAAGATTACATAAAGATTAATATATCATTGTGTACTTTTAGCAGGGACATAGACATAAATATTTCTTTTAACTTGCTTGTGCACTGCAAATCTATGCCACAGCAACAACATTTAACAGTTATATATAAGTTAAAATTTAATTTGAGCTTAAGGAACACCAGAATTTATGTTACAGAGTCTTGATGCACTCTCCCATTCTCATCCTGTCATTGAGATAAGATCCAAACCAACTAAAATCTGCTCAAGAGATGTTTGAAGTTACAAGGCCTGTTAAAAAAAAAATGTGTGATGTACCTTATTGATACACACAGGTTATATCTTCATTACAGAAAAGAGCACAAGAGATAATTTAAATGTTAGAGTGTTTGCCAAAATAATCCTTGCAGTTTGAGGCACTTCTTTTTCTCTGCCTGTGAAACGTTTCATTTCATGGCAGCCTTCATGGTGGAGCTCTGACAGGTAGGGAGACAGGTGTGCAGCAGGGGGAGGGACTTGAGGTGAACATAATCAAAGAGAAAAAATGTTTGAATAAGGCAGGTTTCCGGGAAGGAGAGTGGCTCCTCGACTTGTCAAAGTGTGAGTATTTTTTGTTCTCGGAGAACTGTAAGAGCTCCGAGTGTAGGACTCCTTCATACTCCATGACCAGGTCAGTTTGATTTATGTCGATCCCCTTTCTTCCTCTCTGGACTTATTTTGCAGATCTTCTCCTTTGAGCCTTTTTGACAGGGTTGAACCATTTTTATATTTTGAGAACATTAGCTTTGGTTGGGACTCTGAATTTACCAAGGAGGTATTTTTCTGGTGGGATTGACAACAGGATGAAGCAGACAGCTGTTTGATAACTTAAACATTAACAAAGCTTATTTATCAAGCTGACTGAGATGAATTCAACATGGAAAATCTTTATTCCTGTAATGACCTGAGACTTATTAGTGTCCTTTTTTGTGGACAAAGACGAATTGAGCCTGGTGCATACTTATGCTTCATAGGGCTGCGCGGTATACACAGTATGACGGTAGAAACAGTATAAATTTGGCCCATGTTAGAGATTTGTGCTCTACCGTCATACCCTGACATCGTGACATCATCATATTTGCCTCTGTGTGGAAATGGCTGCAAGCGTCACTACCCGATCCGCACTGGCAACCCAATCTGTTCTGCGCCTTTGCGTTGATGACGACGCTTCTGCAGCCCGCGAATCTCGTGACATTACATGCATGTTGATATCATAGACTGTATAAAACAGTGACGTCCGTGACATCACCCGTCTGTTACTGCAGCTCCGTTTTGAAGCAAAACGGCGGGCGTGGCCATAGTGCCCAAACTCACAGCTATTGGGCACCCGTCAGTCACGTGATCTGAGCTGTGGCTCTGGTTGGGCAAACTCTCGATCCTAACATCTTCCAAAGGACCGAGTTAGAAAAAAATTCACCCCCCTCACAGTGTGTGCCGGAAGTGAAATTAGCGATCCATGTGGGGGACAAAGTTTGTACCAGGCTTTAAATACGCTTTTTCCCGTTCATTTGTACGTGACTTCTGTTGCTTCTGGAGCCAGCCTTAAGCGGTCACTGTAGGAACAGCAGCTTTTTAGCACTTCCGTGTCGTTTCATTTTTTCAGACCGGAGGTTTGCCGCTTGGTTGATACAGCCAATACAGCCTTCATAATAAATTTCTTTGGGTTAGGGTTATAAGGGTAAATTAGAGTTAATTTGCTGATATGTTGCTGACGTAAAATGGATGTTAAGCCGATGAGCGGATGTGGACGGGCTCTGTACATGCGCAGAACGTATCGGGTAGCCGGTACGGATCGTGTAACGACAGCAAGCACAGTGACGGAGGAGGAGGAGGAACTGGTCAAAAAAACTGTGCTACTTCCGCAATTTGGACGTGGTTCGGGTTCAAAAAGTCGGATGTGGAGCAGAAAAATGTCATCTGCAAGATGTGTGGTAACTCTTACACAATTTTGGATTACAGAACCTTTTCACTGTTTTTGCCATTTTCCTTATAGAAAACCTCTCTTACTTGAAGTACTGTTTTACAATATCCACTTTATTTTTGTATTATTGAAGAATTTTGTCCGTCTAAAGCACTATCCTTATTTCTGTTGTTCTTCTGCATGATAAATGCTTTTACATTAAAATTACAAGACATGCTTATATGCTTTTTTGTTGTTTTTTTAAATCAACTTAGCTTTGAAAAGAGACTACAAAACCCATTCAGAAACACTTCCATTATAAATTTTGCACCACAACATTTATACCGTGATATATACCGTTACTGTGAAAGGATTCAATTTATACCGTGATATGAATTTTGGGTCATACCGCCCAGCCTTAATGCTTCACTGCTCTATGATAGGGAAGTGCATCAGAAGCTCCATATTTACCATGAAGAGTCTCAGTTAGCCTAACCTCCTCTTGCCTCTAAGATCGGATTTCATTGGCAGTATCTAGAGCAATACCTTCAACATTTTTCCCCCTAAATACTAAGAAAAAGTGCCACAGATTGAAATGTACTGCAGGCTTGTTTTACCAGATGAAGTAATAAATCATACCTGACAACACAGGTTTCTAACATAAGCACATTTCCCTGTGTGCTTCCTCTACTAAGACTACATTTTGGTTCTGTTGTATAAACTAAAGTTAGAGCAGAAACTCTCTTTCCTCACAGTCTAATTTAAAATCGGCTCCTTGTTACAGTATAATTAAAAATAAAACTGAGCCTTTCTTTCCAAGCAGTGCAACAGTGAAACATGTCACATCAATTCACAATCCAAGAATAGCGTCTGTTTAATTTCCATGTAGAAACTGGGCTAATTGGCTGTCGGTTAGCAAACAGAGAGCTGTCAGATCCACTCCCTGCTCAATTTTAGACAGATTACCAAGCAGCAGGCTCAGACTGCAGCAAGGAAGGACCCTCACAGCTGATACTATGATTCAGAATGACTTCAGTGATTCAGGAAAACACTCAAGAGAAATACATTTGAACACTATAAAAGGAAACTTTAAAAGCTTGAGGGGGGGAGATTATATATGACAGTGAGAGGACCACATAACATAAAAGATCTTAACAATGACAAACTATTTGCCTGTCCTTTCTATCAGACACAATTCTGTTTACCTGAAGTCCCTGTTCTTCACTGCAAAAAAGGGAGTCTGAATATAAGACAAAAATATCCTAAAACTAGTGAAATTATCTGTCCATGCAGCAAGATAATTTCACTTGACTAGAAATCTTGCAATAAGACTGATAAATCTAAAAACAAGATGGCCTCGATAAGTATTCTCAGATCTTAAAACAAGGAGAAAATGCTCATTTTTAGAATAAAATGCTTGAAAACAAACTTCCTGAAGAAGAATTTTAAGTGAAATATACTGAATATGAGCAATAGAATGATTTATTTGTGTTATTCTTAAATCAAGCAACTTGAGGTAGAGCTAAATCTTGAAACAAGTTTTAATGTTATGAAATTACAGAGATAACCAAAGTAACTTGTTTTAACAGTTATTCACTCATTGTAGGATTATCACACTAAGACAAAATTGAAACGTTCATGCTTTTTTTAAGATCTAACATAGTTTTAAACGCTAAAAATGTGTTTTAATAAAATATTAAAACAAGATATTTAATTTAGCATGTCTTAAAGTAAGATTTTAAATCTTGGCAAGTGCAAGATTATTTGCAGTGTTAGTTTTGTACAACCACATCTTCTACCCTGATTGTCCCTTTGCTCTTTGACCATAATACATCTCCATGATTTCCCCGCAGTGTCTTTAAAAGAGTTTTGAAGCTCATCCTTGGAAGATGCCATATTGAAAAAGTTCAACCTCACCTTTTTCGACTTTGGATGAAATAAAGAGATGGGTTGTCAGCCTCTTTACCAGTGGAGTTGCTCAAAGACTGCAAGGGAAGCTCAGCTAACACGAAAATGTAGCAAAAAGAAAGCCGTGAAACATGTACTGCTGACTAAACATGCGCTAGTGTGCCTTCATATTTTGTTCAGAAACAGCTACTTACCACAGCAAACTGACACAACTTCCTTCTCATTTATCCCACCGCTCCACCGCGTTTACACAGACGGACGCTGGTCGTCTTTTGCGGTCTATGGGAAAGTATGGAGTGGATTGTTCCACTGCTCGAAACTGGCCGGTCATTGGATGAACGCTGGGCTTTGTCCCGCCCATCGCCCATGTTTTAACGTTGTTGTTTGTTTTCATTTTCTGGTTTTCCAAAAAATAAAATAAAAATATAAGTTTTCACATGGGCGTTCTACGGAAGAGGATTAGGGCCACTCGGAAAAAAAGGGGGGGGGGGCACATTTTTTTATTTCTTCTGTTTAAAAAAAGTCAGAATTCTGAGGGGGAAAAGTCAGAATTCTTACTTTAATTTCTGTTTTTTTTTCATCAGAAGAAATAACCCCCCCCCATTTTTTTTTTTTTTTTTTTTTTTTTAATTTCAAGTGGACCTTATCCTCTTCCGTAGCTTCACCTTCACTGTGCTGAAATTTCTGCTCTTTCAACCTTTTCGAAATCCATGCTCAAAAAATCTTTGTCAATGCCAATTCCTGTAAAAGACATTTTACTCATTTACATTAAATTTGCAGTTTACCCTTAAGCTTGCTAACATCATCACCATCATTACCATCATCATCACCTTTATCATCATCATCATCATCATCATTATCATTATCACCTTTAATGCCAGACTCAGAAGTCCATTTTAAATAAACAACTATTAAAACACAAAACAAAGCAATAATAACAACAGAAACAAAAGCAACCAAACAGAAAATAGGATAAAAGCACATTTAAAAGTAAAAAATATCACCTTAAAGGCAACAGTACCAGTGTCTCCACAAAGACAACTGGTATCACACCAAACTGTGGCTGGGTTTATCAGCAGCACAATGATAGGATACTGAGAGTCACTCAATGGGCAGATACATTTGTACATTTAATTTCTCATAAGAGCCTGAAAAGTGTTAAGTCCTGCATGAAAAAATAACTCAATTGCACTTGTCCATCAAGGTTTTTTAAACAATATTCTCATGGAGTCATTGTATAATCTAAGAAATGACAGAGAAACAATAACCAGAGACAACATGACACAAGTCTCCTAGACCATAGCAGATAATTTATACCAAACACAGCTCATAGCTCTGTCAGCTGTTAGCATTCAGGGAGTAAACTTGGATTGTGAGACTTAATTTGGAGGTTTATTCAGGACTTTATTGGGTGTGTGAACAGCTGCTGCACTCTTTTTCAGCGCTCAGCTTTCATTAAAAGTGGACCGAATGAAATCCACCAATAAAGGGTGTCAGAGATGATGTGATATCTGGACTGAACGTCAGATTAATTTCCTGCTTGATAAAAGAAAAATGCTAATTAGCTGCCAGACAGACAGCAGACCTATCTCTGTTTATCAGGATCAATTCTGTTGAATATGAGAGACTTCTTTTTTCTCTGGATACAGCACACATATACGTTTAAGACAGTCTCTCAGCACAGATACTGTCCATCTTCCTCCCCAGCAGTTTGGACAGGTAACATGTGGCTGTGGTTCCAGCTCTCAGTCAGACAGCAGGCGAAGAAGGCGGCTCCTCTGACTGACTGTGAGCAGGAAACAGGTCCAGCAGACGCTCATCAATAACTCTGCTGTCAGGAGTCAAATGTATGAGCTTCCATTTGTGCCAAAACCTGGCCAAGTGTACATCTATCAGGTTCTACTGCAGTTATCTGTACAGACTGACAAACAGCTTGTTGCTGTCTGTTTGCTTTGTAACTGTCACCGTCACCAAGTTTCCCATCCCCTGCTGTTAATTTAACTTTTACCACGGTGAAAGAAAACCCTGGTTTCAGATTGTTTGCCACACCTTAGTTGTGATTTTTATCAGTCTCTTCCCCTCAGCACACACCTTTCTGCAGCACTTTTATTGACTTTGAGTGCAGAGCATCTGATTATTTGCTTTGTGAGCCCTATTTCAAGTGTTGGAAAAGTCACATTTGAGGTTTTGCAAGCTACCAATTATTTCTAGAGCTGAGCCAGAACAACACCACTCAAGAAGAAATTTGTGTTGGAAAACCGAGGGCACCAAGTAGAAGCAGTTCATGCAGCTCAGGGGGGTAAAAGATTAAACCAATCTAAAAAAAAATGTATGCAAAAATAAAATGGTGAAATACAAAAGGTTGATTCTCGTTGAGTTAACTACAAAAAAATCTTTGAAGTTAAAGGTTATACAAAAGGTATTGAATTCCAATTGTTGTATAATGTGTATAATGTTCCTAAATCACTTTATTTCTTGGTGTCTCTTCACGCATCATGATAAGAGGGACTGCAGTATGGACTTGGTGTGTTATACTGACTAACTGTTTACACTGTGTTGCATTAATCATGTATATTGATTAACTCTATTGGCTTGTAAAAAAAAATCTGTTCCCAAAGTTGTTGATAATAGCTACACTGCTTTGGCAACAACACTACTGATCCATTTAAGCCAATAAAACAATGCAAAATTGGATTTAACTAAGATGCATGGTTACAACCGCAGGCTCTTGACATTTAGCCTGTGTTTATTGCGTGATAGCGTGTTTGTACGTCCTCCTTTTCAAGGACATGCCCTCCCTTTTGGTGGTAAAATTATGTCCAAAGGGATTTTATAACATTTCCTCAGCTTGTTCTACAACAAACTGATAATTAAATGTTGCTCTGAGTTATCAGCATAATTATGAACTTATCCATCAAGATGTTGAGTTGCATGAGGTATTAAGTCACAATTTGAGGTAAAAAGTCAAAATGTTGATATAAAAAGTCAAAAGCTTGAGATGAAAAGTCAAAATTTGAGAAATAGAGTCAAAGAGATGTTAATTCCAAATTGAAGGATAGAGTGAAAATTTTTAGACATAAATTCTAAATTCTAAGCAAATTATGTCAAACTTTTGAGATCATAGAGTCAAAACTATGACAAAAAAGTCTGTTTTCCTCAAATCTCATGAATTAGACTTTTTGACTCAATATGGGCAAAAAAAAAAATCTCTATCTTAAATGTTCTATCTATCTATCTCTGTCTTTCATTTTCAACTGGCAGAAATGGGATTCTAAACATTGTTTTTGTTTACATGATAAAACATTTTCACTTAAAGCAGAAAAGCAGTGTTTCAAATAAATGTACCAGTTTGCTTCGTCTTTTGAGTTTCTTCGCGTATTTTTGCAGGATCTTAAAGATGCCGGGTAAGGCGTCCTCTTTGGGCTTTTAGGACATTATCACCCTAGGCAACAGGTTAGGAGCAGTGTTGTTTTTTTATTTTTTCATTTTTCTCTTTTTGCAGATTCTTGAATATAAATGAAAACATGACAATTCCCTTGAAAGCTGACAGAGAAGCTCATAGCTAATGGTTTAGTAACCTTATGTGACTGCTTCCTCTTAGTTCTCTGTTTTCATTGTTATGCGTCTTTTGTCTCTGCAGTGATGCTACACAAAGGGAAATTCACAGAAACTGATTTTTTTTTCCCCTCAGTTGTGAACTGTGCTGACTTTCTAAGCACCAACGGAGAGCAGGAGGGAACATTTGTGGGATCTGAAGTCACCGCTGAGCACTTTAACCAAATGTGCTCTGCTGAGTGAGAGCTTCAGTGTGTGAGCAGCTCCGTAATGAGCTGCTGGAGCTTCAATCCTAAAAATCACAGAGCAAACAGACGATCAGGGAGGGGGTCTGCCCACTGATAAAGATTACAGCAGATAATGTGGAAGAAGCAGCCGCTCTCATCTCAGCAGCCCTCTGGATGAAAGTATGGCGCTCTCAGCCAGACAGTTGGCTCACTGCTGCCCCCTACTGATTGACGACCAAATTCAAGATACTAAACATGGCTTTGCTGACAGCTAATGTGTATTGGCTGCTCTGTTATAATATCTATGACTTCTTTCATTTTCAGAGCTTGGAAGAACTATCGGGAGGGCGTTCTTCTTCGAGATTATTTCAGAAACTCATGGGTCCACTTTGGTCCTTATGAGTGTTCATGTCTTTAAGTCTAGGCTGGGCCCACAGTCAGTACATGGTGCAGCAATAAGAACTAGATAATTGAGTCGTTAATCAACTTATGTATTACAACCAGGTTTAAACTTGGAGACATGCCTTATCAGAAACCACTTGGTCAGAGATTATTATCAAATAGCCAGTGTTAAGAGAAATAAAAGATCTCACTTATCAAAGTCGTCTTTTGTTTAAGACTTATTAATGTATTGTTCATCTTACAATTGTTATTTTTTGCCAGAATTCAAGTGAAACTAGACAGGTGTCTGCTGGGTGTGTTGGTTGTTCAACTTAGTTCATATTTAGTCCTGTCTATAAGACACTCCAGAAGTATTTATTATCAAGGAGAAACACTTCAAGCAAGGCTGCAGTTTTGAGCAGGAAAGTAGGATTACATATCACCATTCTTCTCTCTTGTTATATGGCTGAGTTATTAATAATTCTGGTTTTAAGAGCTCTCTGTTAGTTCTGCTGAGAAAATTGCAAGAACACTTACAAGCTCTTTTTCTACGAGAGTTTGATTCATTCTTGTTTTCCAGGGACACGGCATCAACGACCAGTTTTCTTGATAAATAGTTGTCCTTATTCTAATAATCACATATTGTTTTATGCTGTTCTCTGCGAATATCCTGAATCAGCTACATTTCCGTGACGCACATCAAGCTGCACCCCTGAAGTTCCCTGACCTCTGTTTTTGTTTGTCGCTGTTGATGTTAAGGATATTATTTTAAGTTAAATTATAGGATTGCTTCGTAGCAGAAAACAATTTACAGTGAAACCGAGACTCACCAGGAAAAAAAGAAAAGACAAAGCTGTACTCCTGAGCTGAAAAAGGAAAAAGATGATTTTATGTACTTACTCCATACTCTTTTGTAGACACTGTAATTTAAGGAGTGCTTCCTCTGCTGCTTTTGGTCTGAACTCACCTTGAAGTTGATCACATCTTTCTCAACAGCCATTGCAACAACAACAGACTGGCAAGAAATAAAGTGCACAAATTCTTGGCCTGGAGAGGATGAATCCCAACTTTTTCCTCTCCTACTGCTAGCAGGTGGGGTTATTGGTATATATGGTGCCTGGAAAATCAATCCAAATATTTTTAGTCACCTAACTTTTCAAGTTTCTTGTTTTTCCTGCTTTGGAATTCAGAGATAACAAGAGGACGTAACTTCTTGGTTTCCAAAGTAAAACCAACACAGAAGGGCTCCAAACCTGCATATTTTTGTAATCACCAGCTGAAAGAGAGAGTCAAATGTTCGTCGTCAGAAAGAGAAGATAAGCTGATGTTTCACCCACAACCCCTTATTTTCTACACAGCTGGGTTGAATATGCAGAAGTGATTGATCTAAAAACAGGAATAGGAATTATTATTAATCGAGTTGAAACGAGTCACAGCAGACTATTAAGATTCATTGAGTGACACCACTTTGGCATCATCTACTTATTTAAACAGTCTACAGTGAAACAGCCCAAAATCTGCTGAATGAATTGACACAAAATCTTGAACAGGCTGTTTTGATTCTATTCTGACTGTAGCTGCTCTCTAAAAATTTCCCATCTGCAACACTGAGGTTGACATTTATGACTGACAACATCTCCAAAGTTTTTCCAACATTTCTAGTCCTCCCAGACAACCACAGGGCACCAACAGTACTGTGATTCTGCAAACGTGTTTTATCATGGTGTAATTCCTTTCATAGGAGCAGCACCTGTGAAACTAATAGAGTCCTGGCATCATGTACAGAGATTTAGCTTTAAGATATTAATGCATACTAACAAATGTATGTTCACTCTTGAAGCATGTCTGCAGGCTCTTTTTCTGTAGACACAATCAAACATTGTTCTTATGCACACATTAAACACATCAGCCTAATTAAAATGCTTGTTTCATGGCTTGTTGCCGTGGTGAAACAAAGTTCATGTATAATAACAAGAAATCGCTTCACCTTTCAAATGCACACAGATTCTTTGAGCTGATAAAGCCCATTCTGAGAAAATAAATTCACACTTCAGAGAAAACATACCCTCATCATTGACCTCTATTGGCAAACACTGTATTGGAAACTTAAGAGTCTTTTCCATTTAATGGTATGGTGGATTTGACTGACCTGTGGGAACCATAGACTGTAAATAAAACGGACATCATCTCACTCGGCTCAAAGTGAGGCCACCACAAAAACTGCTCCTAGCCGAAGTGACTATGACTAAGGTTGTTCCTGCATCAACAGCGAGGTCAGGATTTATATTTAGAAACTCATGCCCAGTCCTATCTATTCACAGAGTCCTTCAAATCCTCCAGGTTGGTAACAAATAGTGCTGTTCTTTTCTTCTTGCGGGGTCACGGTATTATATGGTGCACTGTAAAGACCTTCTCTGTGTGAAACAGGCAGCACAACAGATGCAACACATCACCTCTCCACTTTACAGACGTTTTTACTGGTGCGAAGGAGCTCAAGGTCCTTCTTCAGCAGAAAACAGTGTCTTTTCACTGCAGCTCTGAGTCAGGATTAAGATGTGTTAAATTAATTTCCTTTTTTTTCTCTTTTTTTTTTGATCAAATAAATAAACAAAAGATTAAATCTCATATCCCACTGCTGAGGTAAATGAATTATAGATCACTCTTGGAGGACTTAGCCATTTAATTGTGGAGTACTCCTTGTATTACAGAAAACGCACGCTGCTTTATTCACGAACACAAACAGTTGGAAAACAAATAAGAAAAACAGTAGCAGCTTCAGCACCGGGGTGTAGGAATCAACCTTGAACTAGTTTTACCCAAAGAGATCCTCTTCTAAAACTGTAAAACATTAACTCTTTCACGAATACAGTTACGGGTGCAGCCTTTTACATGGAAAAGAATCATGTAGTGTGTAAGGCTGCTTTGTACGAAATAGTGCAAGACTCCTCTCCTCTATGCTCTGTAGCCCTAAATTAGCAGCAACTTCTGATTATTAAAAATAAAGCCAATACACAATAACGAAAAACTGCAGTTCCTTGTGTGTCCACATGAGGGTGGTTCCAAAAGCCAAAGAGACTCCATCAGGGCTCATCAAATTGCCAATTAAAATGGCAGAGTTCAACATGTTTATAACCAGGTACGTAAAAAGAGCAGGTAGCATTTTCCTGTAAACCTCTTTTTATTTTCTTTTTTTTTTTAAACAATTGTAACTCATCAATTTTGATTCAGGAGATGCCTGTACGGTAAGATAAATGACCACACCATATAACAGCCTGATCTAATACTGCCTCCAATGCTATGAAACAATTTCTGCTGTAAATGAGCAGCACATTTCTGTCACTGGTCTTGTCTGGCTAAATCTTTCACTGTACGCTGCTGCCTCCTGGTGGTCAAAAGAGGATCTGCGGCACCTTTTTAACTGACTATTCATCATCAACATGTCCTGGTTTCTTCATAATTAGATTACTCAGTGGTATTGACTGTGCTTTGTTTTGGCTGTTACAAAGAGGCAATGTGAACAGGATATGATGATGCTAAACACACTTCAGAGGACGATCAATATGACCGGGACTCTGTTGCCAATTTGGAAACATCACAAACAGAAAGTCGAAGGCTCTGCAGTATATTTATAGATGATGTATTTAAGCTATAATAACCCCATTCATCCTTATTCCACATCAGCTGAAAGCCCTGCAGACAGAGGTTTACTCTCGTTTTGTATTACAAGTGCTTTATTTTGACACTCTCATTTTTTAGGATTTTATATGATTCAGTGTCATCATTTACATTGATGATTTTAAGCATGCATGTCATGTTTTTTACAGGTATTATGATAGTTTCACACCAACTCAAGTCACAAAAGACAGAGTATTTAAAAACCTGAGAAAAGTGTTGAATTGATCCAGTTTCTGTATAGAAATAACTTTTAGGATGTTAAAATAAATTATTATAAAAAAAATTAAATAAAGAATTTGGATGAATCATGCACTGTTGCCCCCCTCTATATAAAAAACTTGATTACCGGTTAATATTATGAAATTAATAATGGAAAAGGTTGGGTATGAAAAATAACAACAAGAAAACAAAATGTGCAACCGGTTGTGATCCTGAAAAAATCTCTCTGATCACAATCCAAAACTCAAAACAAGATCATCAGCATTAAAGTAAGTTGTTTCCAAGTTATTTTTCTCAGTTTCTCATTACACGTTACAAACTTGCCTCAGGGCACCAGGCTGCAAGTAGCACAAAATGTAGCCTGGTTCTGAACTACAGAGATTGCTTGTATTTTCATTTCAAACTGTAGCCCAACATGATTAATAAATACGTTACTTCATTGCTTTGTCTAGTAAAAAGTTGTCTTGAACTGAAAAACATAGTGTTTAAAAAAATATTTCATCTCCATTCATTTGCTTCAAAACAAACCCTCCTTGGCAAGAGTCAAGTCTTTACACATAGAAGATCATGTTCATGGTAAAAAGTGTCTGTGTCCCAGAAAAACTCTAAAAACTCTGGCCACCGGTGACACTGAACTCAAAGTCAACCCTAACCCTAACCCTAACCCTAACCCCGTTTTTAATGAAGTTCTCATGATGAAAATCAAGGTTATGCAGCAATAGTGTGAGGAGGACACCAGCTGTTTGGTCATAGGCAAAAATAGGTTCTGGGAAGTTTTGGGGGCTCAGCCGTTGTTCAAAGAGATCCAGTGAGAAACAATGACATCTAGATCAGAGAGATCTTGGGTCCTAAGTTCCTCATTCACAATGGCCCTGTTGTGGATGATGATGGATGAGAACATCACAATGCTTCAGACGTCCTCTGTTAATAGTCTGTTTCATTTTTAAGTCAGCTGTTTCTTCAGTGTTATCACTCTGTGTGTGAGACACATCTCGTACTGTGATGGTTGGCCAGGACACTTCACTTAAAATGAATCACCTGTTCACTCCAGCGTAAATCCTTGTGTAAATGTATCAGCATTGATGGACAGACAGTCACTTAGCACCACAGCCTCTGCCAGCAGCGCACAAATCTGTGAGTGTGGGCTAAATGGTATTAAATATAGTGCGGTGCTCTTTGAGTTCTCAGAAGAATTGAGGGGTGCTTTAAGTGTTGTCCATTTACAGCTATTATAAAAAGTACATACTGTCATTTCTTTACTTTTTTGATTTTATGCTCACAGGTTTCTCACCATTTCTTTGCATTAGTCTCACAGGAATCTGGACAACTTAAGTAGAGCTTGCTGAAAGTCCCTGTTGCTCAGTTTAAGGCTTTAAGTGGATAAACCTCTGCCATGATGGACACACACTCAATGAAAAGCCACAACTGTGAATGAAATGACAGTCACGCAGGGTAAATCCAAGAGCTTCAGACCAAGTAGTAAAGGCAAAACAAAAATGACAAGTATGAAAACAAAGATAACTGAATAAATCAGTCTGCTGGCTGTAAATTAGTAGTGATTGTAGTAATGGGTGTGTGAGAGGAAAAGCAAAAGACAACACACCAAAGATGAGAAATCAGCTGAATTAACTAGTTCTGATCATTTTGATGATTTCTCTGTTGTTTTGCAGTTTTTTCATGGTTTAAAAATGGCCAACATACACATTGTTCATGAAACACTCAATGCTCTTTTACATGTAGTGTAAGAAATCAGACTATGAGCTTATCCAGCACAAGCCCAGACTATTAAAATACATGTAAATCACTTAGTCAGACCAAAAACTGACTGAGCATAGCTTGATCAACACATATAGATAATGTGATTAACGTGTGGAAATTCCAGCCTGAGGAGGAAGTAGATGGCGATTACAAATAGGGTTGCTGCACCCCAACAGAGCAAATAAACACCTTTAGTCAAAGAATCATGGTAGGCTGAATTTGTCATTGGATTCGTATGAAGGAAACATAAAGAGCTACAGCTTAGTTTATGAAGAGGAAGACAGTACCACCTATCGAAGCAAAGTGAGACAAGATTAGACAACTTTACGTCCCAGCTTTGATTCTAGTCTGACTGCTGTGTGTGGGTAAACATTCTTCCTAACAAAGTCCCAGAACTTAATTATATCTGTCTCCTTAAACCACTGTTTGTTGTTGTTGTTTACAGATATGAACTTTGTTAAGTGTGTTGATGTTTTGTCAGTGGTGTTGGCCTAGAGTCAATAAGTCTTTTTAGTTTGGTATGACTATGGCTTCTTTTCAAAACCCATACCTGGCGTGCTGAGGTGCAGATAAAACTAATATCTCCATCTCATCAAGCATTTGTGATAATTTGTTTAAAATAGGCAAGGTTACTTTTCATTAACAATTGTGTCAGTTTCCCTTCACTTGCTTTTATTTTCAGACTATCACGGGTTTTTATTTATGAGTTCAACACAAAACTGTTTAGAGAAGATTTCATTTTTTTCAGATTTATCTTCATAAATAGATACAACCATTGTTTGAAATAAGTTTGAGCATGTTTTTCATGATCGTTCAGTCTGTGGAAAGTGTTTTGAAAGTGAGAAAGTCAATATGAGGAAAAACTCAATGGGACTGCTTGAGCTGTTGTGACTCATGAAATAAATCTTCAGTGTATGCATGTAAGTGTGTGTGTGTGTGTGTGTGTGTGTGTGTGTGTGTGTGTGTGTGTGTGTGTGTGTATGTGTGTGTGTGTGTGTGTAGCATGGCTGGCTGCTAGGCTGTGTGTTCTCAGCTGGACAGTTGCCGAGCAGCAGATTTCTGGTGTGTGGGCCGGGTGGAACAGAGCATCATATCCCTGCAGCACACACTGTTCTACAAACACACAACATACACGTACACACACACACACACACACACACACAAGCCTGCTTCATGGAGCCTCTTGCAAACAACCAAAACAGATTTGAGGATAATGAAACTGCAAAGCAACAGACTGAACTTTAGTTATTAAAAATCAAGAGAGACCCACTTTAACACCATGATATTTATGCCTCTGCTACTCTTCATCCCCCTGCGGTCTTAACAGAAGCCTAATGAGAAGAGGAAGGCTGAGATGTACCTGCTTTTACTTCAATTCAAAGCTGGGCTGAGTCATCATTTCAAAAGATGCCAAATTTTGTGTTGGCTCTTGGATGCTGGTTTAAGTTTAATGCAGTCTTTTTAGAAAAGGGGGAAATGTGCTGGTGTGAACAAGAAGTGTTTCTCTGTTGGGAAGCATGTGTCATGAAGCACACTTTAAAAAAAGATGTTACCAAGTGTTTGAGTTGTTAAAATGTAAACTCTATGCTTCATGAGTGAAATCAACTCGCCTTTTTTTATTCTCAAAATCTATGTTGCCTCCCTTAAAGTCACTGAGCAGGCCTAACCATTAAACACACTGGATGACAAACCTTTATCATTCCTTTAAAAATGCATTTTACTCACTTTGCACCTCTTTCATTCTTGAAAAGCCTATCCTTTCTTGCTCACCTTGATCATTTGTTTGGCTGTGTGACTGGTCTTGCCAAAGTTGTCATAGCTTGTAATGAATAATCTCTCAAACAAGTACAATGGATTTTTTTATTATCATTAAAATTTTTCTTTCTTAAATGGTAACATAAGGAGTAGAACAAGTCTTTATAAAAACTATTATACTACTATGAATGCATCACTGCAGAGCGTCCACCAGAGAGCTGCTCCCCTCCCGCGATCTAATTGGTGGAGGAGTTATCTGCACGTTCCAGGATGAATCAAACCCCCTGAGGCTCTGCTGAGTTTTCTGAGCTCGTCTGATTCGCTCCTCAAAAAAACTCTGCTGGTGCTGATTCCTTTGATCCAACCTGACCAACCACTGCTCCCTCAGCCTGCAGAGAGAGAGAGAGAGAGAGAGAGAGAGAGAGAGAGAGAGAGAGAGGGAGAGAGAGAGAGAGAGAGAGAGAGAGAGAGGTAGGGTTAATGAATTAGCAGCTGAGTGGACTGCAAAACCTCAGGCTATCAATATGAAATGAAAGAACAAGATCTGTTAACTTCAGTTTGACACCAGCCAAGAGTTTAAAGACTTATCAGAAAATAAAACAAGGAAAACTTTTTGTCACTATACATTTAGTTTTTTTAAATTTAACATTAAGCACTAAGCACGGTAGAAAAAAGTTGGGGTGCTGTTTAAATTTTTGATGACAACAAAACTGATGGTTTGCACATTATTCAAACCCTATTTTTTTTAGCAGACAGTGCAAATGTTACTTATGACACATTGAATCTGAAACTGTTGTCACTTTCAGTAACACAGTTGCTCACCAAATGCGTTTTTTTAAGTCATGCAGTGAGTTCTTTACCAGAGCCTTTTCTTATTACATGCTATTTAAGTGTTGGTTTTGAGCCTTCTCTTTTTTGTACAGAGATCTCTCTAGATTTTTTAATATTTTAAAAATTGATTGGAATAATTGATATTTTTTGATTATAATTGATTTTTGTGTTCAAAAAGGATGATAGCACTTGGTTTGTTTGAGAAAACTGTCCACTTTTAACATCGACAGGACCGTGTTGACCTTGTTCTATCCTGTTTTTATTGAATCAGTTTTATCTTTCTGTCTTGTTTCATGGTTTGGAAATCTATCCTTTAAAAAACAAAAATTGTCTAAACCAAATTGTGAAATGGTTGAGCAAGCTGATCAGAGAGTCTCAGCTTCACTTTTGTTTCTATTTCTTGTACTTTTTCTTTCATCTTGTTTTATGAATGGCACATCTTTTATCATTTGGCTCGGTTGTACTTGGTTTTACTTGTTTTTAGGCCTTTCTTGTCTCCAGAGGTTTTAGCGTGTCTTGCTTGTTATCTTTGCGCCATCCCCGCTGTACTTTTAGCCTGAGCACTGTTGTCATGATGTCTTGTCCTGTGTTGTTCTGTGTGTTTGCAATACACAATAATGCGTCAGCAATTACAAAATGTGGGTGTTGCGCTTCTTTTTATCATGAAAATATAAGAATTTGTTAATTATATATTGCATTATTACAAAATGACTTAATTTATTGCAAAATGTGGCCTTATTACATAATGAAGTGAAAATTTCTGACACCATTACATAATGCAGCGTTCTACTAGCAGAATATTTAATCATTTTATAATGATTAATTATTGATTTACTCTTGTCAACATCATACGAACCTTTCCAATGTGGGGTTGGGATATGGATTTGGAGGTCTATATGCAACATGCTTACTGCAACAGCCAAAACCCTCTAACACCATGTCAGTGGTAAAACTGACAACAACAACAAAAAAAAAATGTTACACAGCTTACTGGTGCAGAAAATGCTGAAAATGTATACAAATACAACCCTCAAGGGCTGCACATGAAATTGCCTCGACCAGCAGCACACCGAAGACAAGCTCAAAGCCTTGATGTGTTCTCTTTGGCATCCAATGGCTCTATTTGTGCACAACAGAGATGTTCTGAGAAAACATGCTGTGCTTTTGTTTGATTGGGAAACCTGACATACATTTTGAACTGTGTTGTGCACATCCCTTGTAGGGTTCAAGATTTTGTACAGAGAAACACTTCACATGGCTGTAATCAGACAAGCTTCTGCCCCCTTAGGTCAGACTCTATAAAAGCATGATGTTTCATCCACATAATTTCGCTTTTGCAGGGTAATAACAGTGCAAGCTGTTTTGTATGTCACAATGTGTGATGTTGGTCAAAAGGCAAAGGGTGAAATCTTGGACCCCAAAATAGATGAAATGTGTTCTTGATGAAGAAGGTCAACTTAATACCCTTTTGATGAGGTATAGCAGCTTGTTAGTGATTCCACATTTTCATACAGTCTTTTAGAAATCCACTAAAAAAGTCCAGCTTTTTCAGAAAATGCCTGTTCAGGGACTGTTAGGTTGTGTCTCTTAGGCACTGTCCGTGTTTTACAGTCTATTGTCTACTCACTCCATTTGTATCTGAGCCTAAATTCTGCTTAAATCACAGTAAATGTTCCAATATTTTTGCTAATAACGAAAAGAAGTAAAATTATTTTTCCATTGGAAGTTGGGTTCATGTTCATGTTATACCAGTTCAAAAAAGACAGTGATTTTATATTGATCTTTGTCTCATCTGTATTCAGTGTGAGAGAGTCAGAGCTCAGCTGTTTAGTCAGAACATCCTGAGGCCAGTATTTAGCCTGACATCATAACTCCTGGGCTTAAATTAATCGTGCAGACATCCAGTGAAAGTTGATCTGCAGTCAGAGCTGTCAGGGCTAATAATCGTGTTACGGAACATGAGGAGGAGTGTGTGTGGCTGTGTGTGTGTTGGCCGTGTGTATTAATATTGATGTGTCTGTGTTAGTGAGTTTGTCTGTCAGCACGCACCGTCATGTGTGCTTAATCTCTCTGCTGTCTGCAGATATTCACACTGATCTCCAGGATCCACATGTGTAGTCGAGCTGCCTCTAATCAACATTCTCAGGCTCCACGTGCTGACAGACAGACGAGCCGCAAACATGACCGAGGCTTTTTCCAAACTAATCAAGTGATATGGCAGAGACGAGTCGTGTCGTGGCACAGTAATAAAGTTTATTTTTTGATTTTCTCTTCTCTATCCCTTCGACCCTGAACTTTGCCATTAACTCAAGTCGAGATCCCAAACTTTCCTAAAGATGTCAAGTACATCAACTTGAATTTGGTAGGAATGATTTTCAAATGGTACAAAAGATGCAAAGTTAGATATAAAACCTCTAAAAAAAAGTCTGCAGACATGAATTTGGAAGTTTTAGTTTCGGGAAGTTGACATTATGAAACTTCATTAAACAGAAAAAAAAAAGTCTATGACACCGTCACTCAGAGAGGGAAGCTTGTTTCCGGTTAGCTCTGTAACTCACTGAACCTTTGTGGAAAGGTTTGAAGTCATATCTCTCTCCATTATTAGACAGATAGGAGAGGTGGTGGATATGAAGAGTGTTTGGAGTTAAACTGGTAATGCGAGTGTGTAATGAAAGTCTTTTTATTTGTGGTAGTTAAAAAGCAGTGCATCGTCTCAAGAGGCAAATCTTTGGAAAAGCATATCTATATTTACCTCAGGTCACAGTATGTCATACAAAAATGAATATCTCCTAGGCAACATGAGCATCTGTTAGTCTAACAATTGTTTCTAGCAGGCTGCTTTTAAATCAGGGTCAAACTAGAAGAACTTGAGCTCTTTTTTTTATTGGAGTTGAAGTAAGGTGACAAACGGCCTCTTTTTCACATTCATGTCTCTTTTTTTTGATCGTAGAATTATGTCCAAGGAGGATTTCATAGAATATCCAGGGATTTCTCAGCTTGTTCTACAGACCATTGGCATTTAAACACAGATATTTAATGTTACAGCAGAATGCACATTTTTTTAAATCAATATTTATTGTTTATTTAACCCACTTTGCAACTTGCTAAACTACCTCATTTAATATCTGCATTCTTGCACTAATCACTATTGCACTGTTATTGTATTTTTTAGCCTGTAAATACTAGTCTTGTCTATTTGCTATTCTTTTGTGTTTATAGTTGTTGATAACACTCTTCATGCAAAATTTTTATTATTACTATTTTACCTGTTATGCCTTACCACTACCTCGTACAAGAGAGCACAGTATACCACAACAAATTCCTTGTATGTTCAAGCATACCTGGCGAATAAAGTTGATTCTGATTCTGATTTATAATAAAGCACTGCACTGGGCTGCTGCCAAATTTCTGATGCACTGACCCGTCAAGATGTTGAGCAGATTGTGAACTATTGTGGCAGCCCACTTGTGCCAGTTAAAAAACAAAAGCTGAAAATTTGGATTTGTTGGGAATTTTTTTGGGGTCCACATTGAGTTGGGTATTCAAAATAAAAAGTCAGAATTATGGGATAAAAAGTAGAAGTTTTGAAAAAAAAAGTCTAAATGTGATTTTACCCCCCCCCCCAAAAAAAAAAAAAAAAAAAATTAACAGTGTAGTTCTTGGTAGCGCTGTCATATTATCAACTGTAACATAACAATGATCGGACTTTGTAAAGTCCAATTCATTGCCATAACTTAGCTTACAAAAGGTGAAGAGACGTCACCTGTGCTGCCCTGGTGTCACGATTTGTGCGCATGGTTTAATATTCAGTGCAAAGGGATTGCCTCACTTCTCAGTGATAATACTCCAGAAACACTTTTCCAGCTCCCAGAACAGCACATCTGAGTATGAAATGATAAGGTTTAAGCTGAAGTAAAGGGTCCGTCTTCTGACCGTGATAGGGAGCTGCTCCTCATGCGGTTTTCCTCCTCATCCATGTGCTCGGTGTGCTTGATGATCCTCTTCTCCCAGAACGACCTGAGCTTCTGTTTGTCATGAATACGAGCTGCGTTCATCATCTAAAATCAGGAAAGATGAGCTGCATCATGAACAGTCCTCCATCACCTGAGGAAGAATATTCAAAAATAACAATAATAATAATAATAACTTACTGCTGATTCACAATGTGTCTGAACTCCTCTTCTTGTATTCTTTCAGTCTTCTACACTTATCACTGATTCCTCATAATTCTCTCACTTACTTCCTCAACGTTTTTCCCCCTTCTTTCTGTTTTTACATCCTGTCCATTCCTCCTGTCTTCTCTTTGTTCCTCTCCCCTTTATGCTTGCTGTCAGCTCCTCCCCCCTCACCACCTTTCTTTATAACTTTCTCTCTGAATATTACCCTCTATCTCTTCTCCTGGTCTCTTGAGCTCCGTCATCCTTCCTCTCCTTCCTTCTTTTTTGAACTCTTTTTCCTTCTCTTTTGGTCTCTTTTTTTAAGCTTTGCATTTATGTCGCTCCACCTATTTCCTCCCCCTTGCCTCTTTTCCTCTTAAGTCTTGACATCTTCCTCTATTTTTCCTGATCTGAGAATATATTCTGCTTTTTTACTCTCCACTTTAAAGTTTTTGCACCCAGAGTAAGTTTTGCGATGAGTCATGCTCTGGTTTGGAAATTGTCAGTTTAGAATTCTGAAGCTTATTGTGTTTTAATGTAGTTTTTTCTATCTATATCATTTTCATCTCTGGGCTCAAACTAATTCTCATGCTCCCTGAAACAGATAGGACTCTGCGCGAGTCTGGACTTATTAACACATGGTTTACATTATGATTTATTATTAGTATACATTTGTTCTTCTTTACATTTAAAATAGTTTCACTCTCAGTGGGATTAAGCAAAAACATACACATGAATTTTGTCTGCATCACAACATAGCTATGGAGTAAGATAATATTACTGTAACAGTAAATCAGGACCTCAGGGAACACATACACATACAGCGTGTGTTTGAGCTGTCAGTATTAACCTCCAGCTTAACTGCAACAGCTGTGGTGTTAATGAGAGCAAGAGAGAGAGAGAGAGAGAGAGAGAGAGAGAGAGAGCTCTAACCCACACATCCAGATCAGCAGTCCTTCTCTCTCTCTATCACAGTCCAGATGTACCTGCTGATGAAACAGACAGAGATGAGGTTCATGCTCTCAAACAGCTGCTGTTTGCTCATAGAGATCAAGAATTTCCACATCACAGGTCAGCAAGTCATTAGAGCAGCTGATGAAGTTAAACCCTCTGTCTCAGCATGCGTATTAAACTGACAGGGCTGCGAAATGAATGCATGACCCTGATTTCTCTTTTGTTTTTTGACCTTCTGAGAGAAAAATTTAATCCTTGGTTAAGGCTGCGGAAGGATACACACTGTAAAATCCAATAGCTACCCTGATTCACGTTCCTTGGTTAACTTAACTAGATTATCCTCAATATGTACTTCTTACTTGCATTTAGGTAGTAACAATTACTTGCATGCTAAAAAACACAAAATACTCAGTGTTTTGAGTGAAGATTACTTGATATAGAGTTAAGCTCACTTGCAACAATAAGTAGCCAACACAGTCAAACCACTACTGTGCGTTTAAAGAATAAGAAGGAACTAAATTCCTTATCACAACTTGTAACCATGAGTGAGGAGGAAACTCAGTGAACATGAGACCCTGGTGTACATGGGTGACTCACACAGGTGTCACTTGCTGTCTTCGCTTCGTGGCATAGACTGACTGAGCTCAGTTCAACATTTAGAACATGATGGGCAGCTTAAGTGGGCAAATGAAAATGCCTGGTCAAATTAGAGGCTAATGCAAAACATTCACAGGAATTTTCATCCAGAGTTCCACAGAAGAAAATACAATTTATTGGTGCAGATAGCTGAACTAAGCCATTGAGTGTCAACAGCCAGGGTCTCACATCCACTGCCTGCCCTCCTCACTTATGGTCAACCCCAGTAATGATTTTGCACTAACTACATTTATTGTTGCTTGAACTGATTTGTAAGTGTACGCTACTTAGGAAGCACTCTTAAGTACAATTTGAAATAACTAGCTCCCTCTACTTATTTTTTTAGTGTCAATAAGTGAAAATTAATTTTAATGTTCACCATCAGTCAAATGGTTTGTTGGTTAGTTGTACTAAGTTAAAATGAGACTTTTTTTTCACTATAACAATGATTGTTGACCTCTCACATCACACACACACACACACACGCACACACACACACACGCACACACACAAGCACACTCATGCTGGGAGTGTAAAGATGACTAAGCTGTGGTTAAGATTCTGGTGCCATTTGGCTTACCCATGACGTCTGTGTCCCCTTATGTACAGTTATGTGTGTGTGTGTGTGTGTGTGTGTGTGTGTGTGTGTGTGTGTGTTCCTCTGTTTATGTATATCATAAAACAACTGTTGACAGATGAAAACAAACAGAAAATTCAAACCCTCCTGTCCTGCCGACCTGATAATGATGTCCAGTATAGGCAACATCATTCTCAATCACATGTTTTTCCATAAAGAGTCATCTCCTTCCTGTAGAGCATAAAGTCCTTGGGAATGATTTGTTTTGATCTGTTAACATCAGATCAGCACTTCAGCGAACACATCAACATTTGGGCATACAGTGCTTACAACCATGTTAACTGATAATGTTTTTCTGAGTTGTTCCTGAGTAAGATCCTTTACACAATGATGTTGGTTTTTTTATGCAGTGCTGCCTGAGGGATCGAAGGTCACGGGCATTCAATGTTGGTTGTCCACCTTGCGGCTTACATGCAGAGATTTCTCAAAATTCTCTGAATTATCTGATTGTATTATAGACTTCTAATAATGGCATCCCTAAATTTATTGCAAATGAGCATTAAGTAACAATTGTTGCATGCAATTGTTCACAAAATTATGATCCTCGCCCCATCTTTGCTTTTGAACGGCTGAGCCTTTTAGGGATGCTCCTTTTATACCCAATCATGACACTCACTTGCTTCCAATGAAACTGTTCACCTGTGGAATGATCCAAACAGCTGTTTTTTTGTGTATTCATCAACTTTCCCTGTCTTTTGTTGCCACTGTCCCAGCGTTTTTGAAACGTGTTGCAGGCATCAAATTCAAAATGAGCAAATATTTGCACAAAAATAATAGCATTTTTCAGTTTGAACATTAAATGTCTTCTCTTTGTCGTGTATTCAATTAAATATAGATTCTGTTTTTATTTACATTTTACACAATGTCCCGACCTCATAAACTAGGAGCATTAGAGGCGAGAAAAAGAAAGGAAATTTCTTATGTTATTTTTACACAAGTCATTTCTTGTGTCACAGTTAATAACATTGTAATGTTCATCATCTTGCTACTGCTGTCAAAATCCTTCAGCAGGTGAGTCAGATGGAAAGCATGACAAAACTTTGATACATCACACACATCCACACACACACATGCACACACACACAGAAAAACTCAGCTACTGTCAGCTGTCTTAATCCAAGCATGAAAGTTTGCATCATCCTGTTGTACTGATCAGCTGTTTGGATGAATTCAAACAAGTCAGTGATGTGTGTGTGTGTGTGTGTGTGTGTGTGTGTGTGTGTGCGCGTGTGTGTGTGTGTGTGTGTGTGTGTGTGTGTGTGTGTGTGTAAAGCCCCATGTAGGTAGAGCCGAAGTTGTGAAGAAATAAGGTTTACACTTCAATACTTTTAGTGTAGTATGTGTTTGTTTGTTTGTTTGTTTGTTTGTTACACACACACACACACACACACACACACACAGTGTGTGTGTAAAGCCCCATGTAGGTAGAGCCGAAGTTGTGAAGAAATAAGGTTTACACTTCAATACTTTTAGTGTAGTATGTGTTTGTTTGTTTGTTTGTTTGTTTGTTACACACACACACACACACACACACACACACACACACACACACACACACACACACACACACACACACACACGTCCCGGTCTAAACCCAGGACATGTGAGAGTTACAGTCACCCGGGGATAGGTACGGTCACGTAATACGCGTACTCGATTTTTTTTTTTCCTTTTTTTTCCCCATAGGTAAGTACATAAAATAAATAAATAGATGTAATTTACATCCCAGTGAATGCCCACTGACAGGTCTTTTTGTTTGCAAAGTCACTAATAAGATCTGTAAAGTCCAATCGTTTGGCTAATTGGCTTTCAATGGACAGAATGGTGAGGCTGTTGAATCTATCCTGGCCCATTGTTTATCTCAGGTAGTTCTTAACCAGTTTCAACTTGCTGAAAGCTCGTTCACCCCCTGCAACTGTGACAGGAAGTGTGCAGAAAATTCTCAAAGCAATACAAAGTTCTCCAAAAATTCTCTGTAGCTGCACCTTCCAGATAGCATTAAGGAGCTCAAGAGGGGACAGATTTTTTGGAGATGTAGCATCGTATATGGTGCGGAAGTGTTGCACTTCATTTTCAAATTCTTGTGAGAGATCCGTGTGATATATTTTTGCCAGTGCCCGACATGTTGTTTTTATCTGCGCTTCAGTCATATCAGTCAGCTTCAGAATAGGAGCAGATGTTTCACATATGTTTGCTGTGGTCTGGAACCTTGCACTCAAGGCACTGATGATGCTATCCATTGCAACAAAAAATATGTTGTTCCTGAATGCATTTTCAGCATTGTCTTCAATAGTTGCATCTTCTTGTGTCATCTCATCAGGCATGTGTTTCCTTTTCCTCTTTCGTCTCTCTTCACTCCGAAAATTATCAGGGACGTCCATTGCTTGTGCTGCTAGGGAAGCCTCTGCAAGCAGTGAGTCCCATCTGTTACGAAGAGCCTCCATTTACTCTTGTGGTGCCTTGATGTTTGCAGCCTCAACATCCAGAGAAATATCTCCTGCCTGAAGAATTACATTTCGGTTTTCCATGCACTGCAAAATCTTTACCCACACAGTAAGAAGGACGATGGCATCAAAGGTCTTGAAATAACTAATCAAACCATTTGCCTTAGACTTGGCCTCACTTGTCAGACTGCAGGTGGCTAAGACACATTCTAGTGCCTAAAGGATGGAGGGCAAGTGAGCTGCCAAAACTCGTACTGCAGCAATGCGGGCACTCCATCGAGTGTCAGAGAGAGATGAAGAGAGCATCCCGTCTATTCTTTCAAGATTGCCCATCGCTCTGGGCTAGCACTGAAGGGGTTAAAGAGACGATGTAAGGAGTCCAAAAAAATGTTGCGACCTCTGGATATGAGTCAGCCTCATGGACACCGACCAGATTGAGGGTGTGGGAAGCACAGTCACAAATACACCTGAAAAATGAGGAGGCCTTTGGTCTAGAGGTCTTTTTTCTCTAGGTAGACCAACAATTAAACATTGCATAGATAGGGCCATTTGAACTAATTGACTTAAGCTGAGCTACAGTGCAGGACAGCGAGAAGAAGCACATTCTTCGAGCGGGAGTTGAACCAGCAACCTACTGATCACTGCTATAACCATCCTCAACAGTCCTTCGCTCTACCAATTGAGCTATGGAAGGGGGTGTACAGCACAAAAAGCAGGAGAACCCTTTGACAAGCCTACAAAACTATTCTTCTGTGTCTGCGTGGAACACACACACACACACACACATATACCCAAACACACACATTAACACATGGGTTTTTCTCTGGGTGCTCCAGTGTCCCACATGCATAAATCTGAATAAAAATCAGATCAAATGAATTTTACAGTAACTGTTTCTTCTGTATGGCAAGACTTTGGCAAAGAAATGTTAGTAATCCTGTTTATTTTTTTGTTTGTTTGGTTTTTTTTGTTTTGTTTTTGTTTAATCAAGGTTATTGGGCTGTGAAAGATTGAAATACTGTAATTAGTGATTGTGTTTCTGCTGTTATCACACAAACTTTACAACACCCTCACAGAGTTGACGTCACAAGAAATCTGTCCATCCTCAGAGTTTGTTTCTAATTCAATTTAAATTATATGAGTTTGTGTATTAAAAGGCTGACATGTTTCAGTGTCTAACTTTGGTTAATTCAGACCATGTCCCTCGGTTCTGTGAACTCTGTGAAGAAAACTTTGAGATGTCTGTGAACCTTTTTCACTGGCACATAAACATGTGCATCTTATACATATAAACATACAAGATATAAAGATATAAAATATAAAATACAATAAGATGAGATAATAAAATAATAAACAAAAATAAAATTAAATCAAATATGCACAAATGTATTTGATGTATTTGTATGTAAAGTGTGGTGAGTTATCTTGAATAGTTAAATGCAGATTTCCAAAGAGGGAGAAGAAGAAGAAGGGGATTGAATGCCTTGCTGTCTTTGTCAAACTTTCAACTCACCTCTGTCCAGCAATTTTATTCGTCAGAGATGCTTCAAACCCACTTCCACCAGTGTGTGAGAGCAGATTGTTTGTTTGAGTCTGTGACCAGTAGATGTCAGTACAGGGCTGTTTACAGCTCTTAACCAGCCTCCCTGTTGCATTCAGATCAAGCTGTGGGCTTTTGAATAAAGTAATGAAAGGTCCCAGAACAGTTCAAGAAAAAAAAATGGGCCCAATTTTAATGTAAGATACTTGCAGTGTTGTTTCTGAAATCTAACTTTAGCAGCAAAAATCAGGATAATTAAGAAAAAAAAAATTTTAAAGTCTTATTTCTTTCTCATCTTACTTCTCGAAACACAGTTTATGCTGTTGTCAATTTTGTTGCCTGAGCAACTAATTGATCAGTCAAATAAAAGGCTGTTGGGGATTTCTTCTCTCCCTTTTTGTTTTGATTATGATTATTTTTCAACTTGTGAAATGCCATTATATTTTCTCCAACCTACCGCTGCTCCTCTTCCGCTCCTGTGTCTCCCTAAATCCCCTTAAACCCTCTGACACCTTCTGCAGTGGCCCCACCAACACATCCAGGAACCTGCAGACACAGTTCAGGGATAAATCTTTCATTCAGATACAAGATTTGATGTTAAATATCCACTTACAGATCAAATCAAAGACGTCAGCGAAGCAAAAGATACAAAGATCTTAGATTTGAAAGTTCCTCACAGTGTAAACACCATGGAGCATAACCAGCGGTTGTGAAGATAAATCACATTTCACAGATTTCCTTGTTTGAAGTTTGTCCAATCAGATGACTTGCTTTAACAAGTCATTTAAGGATTAGCTCAGTAACAAAGAGGAGATTTATGTCGGATAAGTTTGAGATTTATGTGTTAAAACAAAAACTTTCTTTAAGAAGGGAGCAATTTCCATCCTCTTCTCCTTTTGACTTTTAACAAAGCTGGTGCTTCATTCAGCCCTTTTGGATGTCGGATTAAACCAACACAGAATAACTGAGTGGATTAAGCTTAGTCAAATCTGAAAGGATCTCTACTTAACTTCACTACTGCAACTTCAGTTCACACCATGTAGAAATATTTCAACTCAGTGATTTTTCACAACGTGAACATGAAACTTGCACTGAAAAATCGTGATCAAGTTATCAATGCATATTTGCAGCCAGAAGACGTAGGCTGGAGAGATAAAACAAAAAAAAAAAGAAACCATAGTGGTTTAAACACGGATCTGATTGAACCCTGTAAAAATCAGACTCACCTCTACAGACCATTTATTTTAGCTCCACTTTTAATTCACTCTAGTGTCAGGACATACAATCAAACAGGCTCTAAACAAGGACAACAAATCAACACTCACACAATGGGTGGACAATAAATTCTTCTTTTAAGTTATTGGGTCACAAAGACCAAAACTGGAAAAATCAGACAGTAGCAAGTGTTTGTGCGTTCATGTTGATACAACGGAAGTTACAGGAGGAAAATGCTTGGCCAGGTTTCTTGAAATACTAAGAATTTCTTAGTGCAAGAAACTAGGCACGTCCATTTTCTTCCCCTTTTGGCAATTTAGGTTCCATTTTTGTCTTTAAATATCTTGCAATAAGACACTTTCTGGACTTGACAGGTGAACATTAAGTCTGATTAGACAGTTTCTTCTAAAATCAAGACAGAAACACATTCTTCCAGGTTTCGCAGTGTGAGAGTTTCAAGAGCTATGGAAAACACAGAAGAGACCAAGGTTGTGAAGAGAGATTTCTATAGAAAAAAGAGGGGAGTAATTACAATCCATCACCAAAAGCAGGGACTATGATACTAATAACTGTCTTTGATTCCCACATTGGCTAACCTCGACTTCTTGCAGCAATTTTACCACAGAGCTGTCAGGAAAAACTTTCAGCAAAGCTTCAGCAAATCCAGCAAGCGTCAGGGAGTGTTTTGTGTGTGTAGAGGCTAATTTAAACTAGTTTGATAGATCAAAAAAAAATCTAAATGTCAGTGATAAGGTTTTTTTGTTTTTTTTTTGAAAAATCTGTTTGTTTGTTTTTTGTTTTTTTTTTGATCTTGTTGACTCCAACCATTTACAAAAGCAGAACGTTCAGTAGAGAGAAAAATTATCTGCCTCATCAAAATATTATTTTGTTAAATCAAAACCAACAACGAAAATGTATTCATTTTCTGTCCCCACCACAGTGAATTAGGATGTAATCTTTACTGTGTGCTCAGTTTTCACACAATCCTAAATTCTAGCAGACACGTAATGACTGGGGAGCATATCGCGTTTTAGAATGCAACTGACTATTGGTGCTGGAGGTAGCATTTTGTGATTTAACACCTTCTCCACAGGGATCTTTTCTTAGCTGTCACACACTCTAAAAAATAATTCCAACCTGTTGGAGGCATCAACAATAATTTTGGATATTCTTTTGTGAGACAGTTTTGACTTGGTTTAGCATCACAGGCATTACAGCAATTCAGTGCATAACAAAGTGAACAATAAAGCAGTTCAGGAAACTTTTGTCCCATAATATTTTATCAGGCCCAAAACTGTGATGGAAAAGAAAAGTCTGAGTTGAATATGTTATGACTGTGGGTGGGCTTCATATTTCATTAGTGATGCAGTTTTACTGTTACAGACAAGAGACCTGGACTAACTATGGGCATATGGAGTCAAGAGTATTCACTCTCTTCTTATAATGACCTGTTTCGTTTATTTGTGTTTCTCTGCTTCATTACAGAGCTGTGAGTTGTAGCAGCTGTCAGGCCGACAGACTGCAGAACAACAGCTGATGTGTTTGTTTAAGATAAGAGAGCAGCTGATAATCAATACAAACCTCTTCAATAAGCTCGGAGATAAGAGTCAGCAGAGCTCCCACTGGAAATAACTACAGATAAGACCACAAGTGTGGGAGGGAGAAATCTGTGTCTGTAATACAAAGTTTCCAACATTATTCTGAAGTATAGTACAGTTTGATTTCAAATCCAAAACATAACTTCATTCATTCTTTGGTGAAGTGAACATGCTTTCCCAGAGACAGTATTTCCTCATCAATGAAACAGATTTATTTCATGATTTTGTTTCAGGTTTGTAAATAACATAACCTCACAGCAGCTCACAGTTTGTGCAAAATAACCAAAGACACAAGATGAAGCATCCTTAATCAAATAACAAAAAAAAAATCACATAAAGCTACGAACCCTTCAGGAACGAGAAAATTATACTTTATAGAAATCTTATGTACAGTTTCCATCACATTCATTAGTTCATCACAGCATCACACAGACGACCTTCCACTGGAAGGATAAGTTCACAGGAGCTAGGACAGTGTTTGGATGAGAGGAGCTTGGGTTTGTTGAACGACTTGTTTGAGGACTTGATGTGGAGACCAGAAACCATGCTGTAACCGGGGTGATAAGGATTCTTTCCTTTAATTGTAACTACAACTGAAATGAAATGCGTCATCTGCTGCTTTTAAGCTTTCCACACCCACTTAGGGAATTTGATGAGAATAAGAAGCTGCACAAGTGACAACTGCTATTAGTTTGCAATGCAAGGGTCAAAATAGCCTTTAAATTTAAGGTGGGGATTAACCACATACAAACTTTTATGCCCTGAATTACCGTGATTCTGCTTTGCACAGTCATTAACTGTAAAAACAGCTATTTGAGGGTTTCCTTCCCACTGAGCCACCCTCAGCTTTTCACAGCTTGCAACATATTAAAATTGCAGTCACTTTTTTCCAACCAAGATGCTGCTGACTCAAGGTTGATGTCCATCCTATCTTCAGTCTTTAAAAATCTTAACAGAGCTAAATAAAGTGGAAAAGCAGAGGAGTTCAGCACAGAGGGCCTCCAGGATGTTGTAGTGCACAAGGTCCACAGTCTAGTAATGTGATGAAATTTACACTTTAAAGTGGAATCACTGGTTTCCTAAACTTGTTCTACAGCACATTTATGGCCCTCTTCTTCACTCTCAAACTTACTGAATCAGACTTAAAAATAAATAAATATTTTAAAAGCTAAAAAAGGCTCTGGCTGGATTTGGGAAACAATCCTACGACTTGAAGAAGCAACTTGAGAAATGTTGAATTGTCCACAGCTCAATGTTTGTGACCAATGTTCAGTTGGTGAAACAAACATCAGAGGAAGAGAAGGAGGAGAGGAAGAAGCAGCAGCAGCAGACTGAGGAAGGAGACGATTTGAGAGGTCCTGACAGCAGATGAACGATACCAACGCACTTCCTCTGAATCATCTAGGAGAAGTAAAAGACACGGCATTAAAAACTTGACTTGTGTTCATCTGCGCACATCTTTTTCGTGGCAATTTTGATAAGTCAGTGATTTATTGTTTTATGTTTTAAGTCTTAGTTACAGCCATTCATTTTGTGTAATCAGATGAAATAACAAATCACAATAAACAACAAAGTGAATGCACTAATCTCTTAAAAGAGATTGAGAATATAAGTGGAGATATTTTTGGAAATTGTTGTTTGTAAGTTTGAAGATGAGTTGCTGATCTTCTTACACGTTTTGAATTTTGAACTCAAAGCCTTGAACTGCAAATGAGCTGAAAAGCTTCTGAACCATCAGACCCAGTCGGTCGTTCACACTCAGCAGGACTTAACTGGGAGGGTCTCATGTTTATCATGCTCATTTGCTTTTGAGGTGAAAATGTGTGAACGACAGTTTTTGAACAAAAAGTCTGGAAGCAGGGCGTCGACGGGTCTCCTACACCTTTGGAGTTTGTTCCACTTGGTTACTGGATGACAGGAAAACTACAGAGAAAATGAATCGTCTGAAGTGTGTATATCTTACCACAATCTTTATGGAAGACATGAGGAAAGCAGCGCAGGACCCCATAACCACAGCGGCAATAGGAGCATCCTTTCTGAACCCACTCGCCATGAGGAATCTGATCACAGCTCCTGAGGACAGACAGAAGATCACAAATAATCAAATAAAGAAATGTTTGAGCTGGTTTTAGATATGTATGATTTAATACTTCTGAAAAGACAGACTATTGAAGTATTGTGTACCTGATTCGTTGGTCATATTCGCAGCTTCGTCCGGTGAAGAATGGAGGACAGGCGCAGAAGCTGCCGAGGATGCAGGTTCCTCCGTTCTTACAGCAACTACGACTCTGATCAGCACCTAAAATGAAGGAGACAAACATCAGAGCTACAAATCACATCATCCATACAATTCTATGTCACCCAGCACGACTCCCCTTTCTTGCTTTATCAACAAAGTTTTGTTCAGTTTTTACTCATTTTCAGGGGCTGACACCAGAAAAGTAATGTGTAATCTACTTTCTAAGCCCCTGCCCTGGTGATCCCTCTCCATAAGATTTCTTTTTTTTTTCAAAATCAGGTTTTAAGATCCGCTAAGAGCAGCTGCAGGGACCTCAGACCTCAGGTTGAAAAAAACTCTTAGTGTCTGTTTCTGTACTGTATCTGTGAGATAAACCAGAGTCTGGTAGACCGTCGTGTAAGGACAGTGGGAGACAAAGTGTAGCTGTCTGTTTGTTGCTCTCAGACTTGTTTGTACACTTTCAGTGTCTTTTTGTGATTTTGTTTCACTACTCCCTGTTTTCGTAAGTTTCTGAGAAAAGTTCTTTACAAACGTCTAAGAAGAGTTTGACAATGTTACTAAAAGTAGTTTTCAGAACTTTGAGAATGCTTAGTGCAAACATGGGTTTTGTAAGCATGATGTTCAGTTAAGCAATGAACTACATGGGATTTAGGTTTCATTTTATTACCTGAAATCAAAAGCAGCATGATAAAAAGTTACATTTTTATGGACCACAAAGTTTTAAGTCGTAAAACATTGCAAAAGCTGCTGGATTGCAAATATGTCGCTGCTCCACTCATTAAACAATACTTCTTTTCCTTTTCTTTAGTGTATAAATGTGAAAGCCTATGCTGTGGTTTGATGATGATCCTCTGTTAGTTTTACACAATGAATTACTTTGTGGTAGTTTAAATCATCAGTAATGGGCATGAAAGCACATCAGGCTAGGAGAGAAGTGTTGATGTGCACATTGTTGTCTAAACTTGGTCTTTCCTGGTCCGTTATCTTGTTCTTTGTGCTCTCAGTACTGAGTGTGAACTTACTTCCTGTGAGTCCGATGAAGGGCAGTACAGCGCTGGCGTCTCGGTGTTTGCGGTCTCCGCTGTTTGCTGAGCTCACCTGGCTGAACTGAGCCAGGAAGTCCTGCCCAGAGGGCTGCTGGGACTTCACCACCGCAGAAGGAGGAGAAGAAGGGAAGGAGGACGAAGAGGGTGATGAAGGAGAAGTGGCAGTCGGGCTTTTGTTGCAGTCGTCTCCTTCACAGTCTGAAAAAATTAAAAAAGTCAGTTTGGACTGAAGAACCCCATAGTGAGATGATAGATCTTCCTCAAACAGACCAGCTGTGAAACAGGAGAAGAGGGGGAAGATTCCCATTTACATTAAAACAATGAACTTTGAAAACCACCTCCTGTCCTATACAATTCAGCCTCTTACCCATTTCTCTCTCAGATTTTCTTTGAGTTTTAAGTGCTTTGAATATACTGCCAAACTTTCAAATGTGGAGCTTTTAGTCTGGTTTCACATACCAAATAAGCTTTCTTAGATTATTTATCCAAAACACAAATTTAGCTCAAGTTTTCTTGTCAGTGTAGAATGAGATTTTGCAAATCAGCCTACTACCAAACTGAAGAAACTTTTTTTTTTTTTAGAAAAAAATGTAAATAAATTTAACAAAAAGCATTTGATACTGACTGTCAAATTTATTTCAACTATATAACTAAAATCAAATGTAAGGGAATTTGTCTTAACTTTGTTAAGGATGTATCACAAGTTTTACAAGCTATGGCAACTGATAACATGTAAACCAATGCCAAGAAATGCACACGATGTGGTTTTGTCCGCTATGCATGATTATTTAGTGGGGGTGAGTTCTAAGTTTGGACTGATTTAATATAAAAATGAAGACTATACAGAATTTAAGTATGAATTGAATTCAAAGTTGTTGTTTTTTTTAAAAAAGGGAAGAACCACTATGAAAAAAAAGTACAATGACACATAAGAGTAACTTTTTTTAGTTTTACATTTTAGAAAATGGCAGTGTTGAGAAAAAGTGTGCAGATAAATGTTTTGGTTTTTTTGTATTTTTAAAGGCGCAGCAGATAAAATGATAAGGTAAAATTGTGTTTTCCTCCTTCACTTAGGTTTTCTCTACAAGACCGCAAGAAAAGCAATCTTTGAGCTTGTAAATTAACCCTGACACTGAATCAAAACATTAGTACGAGACAAAAAATAAAAAGCCCTGCAGATGTATAACTGTTTTTTATATGTGCTGTGAAACAAACCTGGTGCAGCAGGAGAAGGAGCAGCAGCAGAGAGAAGACACATCACTGCACACAGAAGTATCCTACAAATGGAAACAAAAAATGAATTGAAACGTTTCACGCAAACAGATGCGAAAACTTAAAAATATCACAGCAGATATTCTTGAGAATGTATTCTTTGAACTCACCTGAGCAGCTGCGTCCACCTCATTTTCCCAGAAAGATGTTATAAATAATCCAGACACGACAAAAATCCTTATAAAAGTCGAATAGTCCGTACTTGGAGGAAACTTTTATACACCTCTCCTGCAAAGTTCAAAGAGAGTTTCTTCTCTACAAAAAAGACCAAAGGGGAAAAAAAGAAGATATTTTCTGGTCTGCAGTCAACAAGTTTTAGAAAGTCTGGAAAAATCTCGGAGAATCATCACTTTGTAAACAATTCACAAACTGCTGTTTCATCCAGAAATGTGACCAATATCCTCATAAAGTGAGACTCCACGCGGGTGTGACGGCGTTTGTCTTCGATATGAGCTTTCAGAAAACAGTTTCTGCTCTCCAGGTGAAATCTGCTGTGGGGGGAGGAGCCACTGAAACCACGCCCACTGTGATCACTCTCTGTTTCTGCCTGTCTGACCTTATGTATTTGGCAGAATCAACAATTGCAGAAAACTGACCTGAGAAAGTGAATTATGTCTGATTGCTCAGGAGGTAATTCTTAAATGTCTGACTCTTCAGTGGTTCTCATTAATAATGTGTATTCTACAGGTATGGATATTATGTTAGAAAGTGTGCCCAGCCTGTATTAATGATGGAGAGTTTGTCTGTCGTATTACTTTTCTCTTCTGTATTCTAAAGTCTTAAGGATTGCACTGTCTCTACGTCAAGTTGCAATTTCTAACCAGACATATGTTTCTAGTTCTATTTGCCCCATTTCAAACTGTTACACAGAAAATGATATGTAAACCTTTGATTTTTTTAAATGTCCTCATTGGGGTTTTTTGTTGTTGTTGTTGTTGTTGTTGTTGCTTACTGAGGCTTGGCAATAGATCACAACTAAGACTTAATTGCAATATTCTAATGCAATATTTCTCCAACCTCAAATCTGTCAGAATACCAGAAACAATTTTTTCAGTCGATGTTTTGAGCTCTACACCAGTGTTACCCAACCTGGTCCAACCAAAAAGCCAAATGGTTAAAAAGTCAAAAGTGCCAAAAACAGCAAGAAGTAGCACTAAACTAAGTTTAAGGCTGCAAAAATTATCAAAAAGCAAGGAAAACCTGGGAAAAACTTGGAAAATATAAGGTAGAAAAAAATGTCTAAAAATGGTAAAAAGAAGGAGCTGAAAGAGACAAGAATGGATAAAAAGTAATCATGAGCAAAACAAAACTTAAAAAAAGGCATGAATTAATGTGAATGTTCATTTTCAAAAATGTAGTTGTGTAACAACACATAAGCTGGGGAACATTAGAATAGTCACAACATGAATCTCAATTTCAATTTAGGACAAAATAATCCCAATGTAATTATTTTTGCAAATTGTTTCGCCCCATTGGCCACTAAGGTCACAAATGAAACCTCTTCTGCATTTTCCGTTTTTTTTTCTCTAATTTATTTTCTTAATGATCTAACTTTTAATTGCTGTATGTACAATATTACCCTCATTCATCCCTTGCCTCCCTCTCTTGAATATTACTTGTCCTCTTCTCAGTTCTCTGCCACGGGTTTAACTGTCAAAGCGCTCTGTCAACAATTGTTTTCAAGGTAAGGTTAATGTTAGTATCATTATAACTATTTCCCCTTAACTTAATATCTACTTTAACTGGATCCATCAGTTCATATTTGAAAATCTTTCCTCTCTTTAAAATATCTAAAGTTTCCTGTTGAAGAGTCTCTTATCTCATCCTCTTTTCCCACCTCCTTCCTCTCCTTCTCTCTCTCTCTCTTTTCATATACATTCAGCCTGTAGTGACCTCACTCACTCATCCAGCTCGGCCTTCACATGTTAACGACTCTGGTGCTTAAAGGAAGTCCACCTTTAAGAAACAGAGCAGGCCGCTCTCTCCCTCTGTCCTGCAGACAACAGAAACCTTCATTTGCATCCCTCAGGTTTGCATTTAGAACAGTAAAGGGCAGGAAATGACATTGAATCTCATTTAATCCTTCAAAATATGCCTATGGAGAATTTTCTTGAGCCTTGGTCTACGATCTGAGACATTTATGAAGCAGAGAAAAAATTTCTGGTGTAGCTATAGCTGAAGCTTCTGAAAAGTTTTGTGCTGTTTATGAAAAGGGCTGAAAATACTATAGATTTCTCTTTATGACCAGAGGGAAAAAAAAACAAGAGCTTTCATAACATTACAGAGTTCATAACATTCGTTTGTTGAGGACATTATTTGCTTTATTGTAGTTTTTTTTAGTGGAAAATATGGCATTTAGTGCATTTTTATCCTCATTGCACATAAGTTTGTTACTTTTTCAGTACTTTTGTGCTTTTTTCTGTTTATTTTTTCATCCTTGTATCTAAACATGTGCACCCCCCTTTTTTTCTTTGTCATTTTTCATCATTTCAACTTTTTCAGGGTTTTCATTCCTTTAATCAAAAATTAGTATTTCCATAAGAATGTATTGTTTATTTATTCATGTTTAGCTTTTTAGCATATCAAGCTGAGCATGTACCTTTTTTTTTTTTTTTTTTTTTTTTTTTTTTTTTTTTTTTTTTTTTTTTTTTTTTTTTTTTTTTTTTTTTTTTTTTTTTTTTTTTTTTTTTTTTGTATCCTTTACGTTTTTGAGTCAAACCAGGACAAGCCTCCTCCCTCTTCCCAAACATTCCCAGCTCTGGTGCATGTGCTTTGACCACAGAGAGACAATCAGAGGTGGAAATGGGTATTTTGTAATCTGTATGGCATCACAATGAAGTCTGATCTCATGCTAATACACAGCAGGAGAGTCAGCAGCAGGAGGGAAAACCTGAGGGGAGCACAGCAGATAATCTGCATGAGAAAGATCTCAGAGCACCAGGGACCCAGAGGGAAAGAGGAATATGCTGCGAAAGCGGGTCAGAGCGATAGTTGAAAGAAAAGACTGCTGAAATCTTTGGCCACTCATCAGGTGTGGTGTAAAAATTGACTTTTCACAGACATCTCATAACCTGCATTCAAATAGACAGCCCTTAGAATGATGATTCATGAAGTGAAACAAAAAAGAATGGTTAGACTTTTAAATTTTTAAATTCAGCACCACAAAACAAAAATGAGAAAAAAATGTTTTTTGTTTGTTTGTTTGTTTGATTGTTTTTAACAGATAGTGTCCATCAAGTTGTAGTCAGCTACTCAGGGCCTCCCTCTAGTGGACAAACCATGAAACACATTTAGTTTGTCTCCCAGATGCTCCCTCACTGAAATGATCCAAAATTAAAAAGTCACTTTCAAACATACTCCTAACTTTTTCTACAGGATTCCAGGGCATTTTGTTCCTGAATTTGCTGGACTCACCTTTCACTCTTGCACCTTGTAGTGATGGATTGTCGGTCTCAGAAGCATCCTGACAACCCAAGATGTTTATTAAGTCTGGGTTAAAAAGTAGACAAGATGAGAAATTTCGTGACATGAAAGCTTCCTTTGAGTGAAGCCTTTGGAGCTTAGCCTTCTAACTGACTCCTGAAAATGTAAGCAGCAATGTAAGCACTGATACCAAGCAGTGCAGGTATAATGGTCCCGTGAGTTCTCAGACTGAAAGAAGTCTCCGTAATACACTTTATATTAAACCTCCATGGAAGTGGTGAGATCTGAAAAAGTAATCAAACAAGTGCATGGAAAGAAATAATTCAGGGTTTGAAACTTTTCTTTATTATGAAAACATATTTATGTGCAAAGAGGCTTAAATTGGTATTTAGAAGTTGCACTGAGGTCGGGAACTGTCTGTTCACAGTATGAGATAATGAAACAAGCCGACACTGGTCTTTGGTTTGAACACGTTCAGTTCTGTAGGTTTGATACTCAGCTCTTCTTTGACTTCTCTAGGGTTAGACGAGTTTAAAGATGGGGTCTGCAGGAATATTCGTTAATGTTTGTAAACACAACATCCAAACAGGGCTCCTCCCCTGTGGCTCAGTGCCAGTAGCTTCGACTGTAGCTATGTGAACACACTCACCAGCCCAGCGAGCACCTGCAGCATCCTACTTCTACATGGGAGAGACTCAAGAGCCGTACACCTGACTTCCTGCAGGTAATTGAGGTACCCTGCTAGTTTTGCATCATTCTTTCTTCATGTTAGGGCTGCTATCGTAGCAGCTTGAGATAGCCCTTGCCAATCGCAGTCATCGACACCCAAAGTCAATTGCACTCTGTGTTTGGCTGGTCATCACCCATAACCACACCTACTCTCCACCCAGAATCCTCCTGAGTCAACAAAAATATCAACATACAGACACAGACACTCACGTATAGAGGCCTATAGATAACGATTGAGAAGGATTACTCGCGTAAAATTTGACATTATATTTTTTAGGAAAATCCTTCAGACCCAACTTTTAAAAATGTCTGAATAATTCATGAATAATTTACGAATTATATTTCAACTGTAAGGAAACAAATCAGTTTTCCTCCTCTTCTTCCTCTTCATCCTCCTCCTCCTCCTCTTCCTCTTCGTCCTCCTCCTCATCTTTTGTTGCTTTATTGTTCATCTTCCAGCTGAGAGTCCACTCACTCTTCCTCATACTCTCCTCCTCCCCCTCCTCCTCATCACTTATCAATCTTGACAGTCTCTGACTCCGGTGCTCAGTGGAGAAATAAACCACGATGTCTTCATCCGGCTTCTTCCACCGACAAATTCTCCACGCCTCCTTCCAAGCCCGCCACTCCTCTACCTCATCTCCCGCCTCCTCCTCCTCTTCTTCATCTACATCTCCTGATCTGTGAGCAACAGCCACCATCCAGGATTGTTTCCAGGAGGAGAAGGGAGCGAGGAGTTTGTGAAACTGCAGATGGAGCGGGATGTTTGGTCTGCGCTTGGTTTGTTTCTTCCTCACCACTTTGATTTTCTTTTCCTTCTCTTTCTTCTCTGCTTTTTTATGATTATCTTTCCCTGTTTTCAACCTTTTCTGCTCCACCTTAGTCTGTTGTAAGTCCTCTTCATCCTCTTCTTCATCTTCCTCCTCCTTTTCCTCCTCTGAGTCCTCTTTGTTGACTTCTTCTTTCACCTTCTCCTCCTCATCCTCGTTTTCTTCTTCCTCCTCTTCTTCGGATTCTTTTTGTTTCACCTCCTTGTCTGCTTCTTCCCTTTTGTCACTGGATTCTTCATCATCATCTTCTTCTTCCTCATCTTCCTCTTGACCTGACTCTTCATCTTCAGCATCTTCATCTTTTTCTTTGTCTTCCGTGTGTACATTTATTTTCTCCTTAACTTTATTCTCTTCATCCTCCTCTTTGTCATCATTTTCATTGTCTTCACTTCCATCTTCCTCTTCCTCTTCATCTTCCTCTTCCTCATCTTCATCAGCTTCCTTGTCCTCTGCCTCTTTTTCCTCTTCATCTATTTTGCCTTTCTCTTTTACTTCCATCTCCCCTCCATCCTCTTCTTCTTCCTCCTCCTCTTCCTCCGCTTCTTCGTCATCTTTGTTGTCCTTTTCAGCCATGTCTTGTTCTTTTTCCTTCTTCTCATCTTCTTCATCTTCCTCCTCCTCCTTCTCCTCCTCCTCTTCCTCCTCTTCCTGTTCCTTCTCTTCAGAACTATCTTCATCTCCTTTCTTTGTCTCTTCTTTTTCCTTTTCTTTGTTAACTTCCTCAACTTCATCTTCCACATCAACAAACTCATCCTCCTCCTCTTCATCTTCATTCTCATCACTTTCTCTTTTTACCCTTTCATCGTCCTCCTCATTTTCTTCCTCTCTGGTCTCTTGTGCTTCTTCAAACTCATCTTCATCATCGTCCTCCTCATTTTCTTGCTCCGTATCCACCTTTTTATCCTCTTCTTCCTCATGCTTTCCGTTCTTCTGCTCTTTTTGCACCTCTTTGTCCTTTTCATCTTTCTCTCCACTATCCTCCTCTTCCTCATCCTCTTCATCCACTCCTTCATCCCCCTCTTCCCCCATATCCTCCTCTTCCTCATCTTTATCTATAAGTCCTTCATTGAATTTGTTTTTCTGTGATTCTTTGTCAATCTCTACGTCTATTTCTTTGTCCTCTTCATTTTCCTTATCTTCTTCCTCTTCTTCCTTCTCTTCCTCCTCCTCATCGACTCCTTCATCCTCCTCCTCCTCCTCCTCTTCTTCATCTGCCTCTTCATCCTCTTCTTTAACATCTACTTCATCTCCTTTCTTTTCGTCATCTACTTTTCCTTCCTCCTCTTCCTCTTCTTCTCCGACTTCCTCCTCCTCTTCATCCTCTTCTTCTTCTTCCTCCTCCTCTTTTTCAGCTACCATTTCTTTTTCTTCCACTACAGCCACCACCCTCTCCTCCTCTACCTCCTCTTCTTCCTCCTCTTCCTCTTCTTCCTCCTCTTCCTCTTCCTCCTCCTCTTCTTCCTCCTCTTTCTCCTCCTCTTCTTCCTCTTCCTCCTCCTCCTCCTCCTCTAACTCATCAGGTTTATCCACCCCAGGTAGAGCCCATCGTTTCAGAGTCTTCCAGGCGTCCGTCCACTCTGTCATATCTGTGACCTCTTCGTCCAGCCGTGATGTGAGGACGAGGTTTGTAGTTTCACGTTTTGCCATCAGCAGGGCACTGTGTCGATGATGTGACACCAGTGAAGCCTCACACCACCTGAGGAAAAAACATAACTTGACTCAATCAAAATAAAAGAGGAACTGAATGAAAAAGCATGGTATTTTCTTTCCTGTTGAGGTTTTGGGTGATTTCACAGAGACTGCATCCATTTACTATACAATCTATAGTTACAGCTGAAGTCTCAAAAAGTAGTATAGGAGGTAGAGCTGTCAGTTATCAGACTCCTGGGCTTTGAAAACATCTACTGATCAAGGTCAACAAAGCAGAACTTACATTCTCACCATACAAGTTACTTAACATCATTTGTAAGAACAACAAAGTCTCCAAATCATTACTGGTTGAAACAGAATAGAAGAGCGATGTATGAAATGCAACTAACTGTATTGTTTGTTGTTACCTGTCACAAAAAAAAAAATAAAAGTATTACCTGAAAGGATCTTCTGAGATAGATTTGCAATCTATTCCTAAGTGGGTTCTCTGTTGGACATCTAAGTGGAGCTTTTTTTAGCAAAATTTCAGGAGCAGGACCACACCTCAACATCACCCCTTCCGGTATTTAAACCCTCCTAACCCACCATATCCTGTTTGTTCTCTCTTCGTACGTCCCTCCCACCCTCCCCTTATCTATCTATTTCATACTTCGTAGGGTCTTTAAACAAAGGGGGGGTCTGTTGTGCCCGGGAGCTACAGCGGACTCCTTCTCATAGCTTCCCCAAAACGCCTGTGACATATAAGCACGTTTGCATTAACTCATGTAAATAAACTGTATTAGTCCAATGTTGATGTGTGGTCCTTGCTCGTGAACTGTAATGTTTAGTGCACTTACATTGGGCAGCCAGGAGGTGGAAGTGTGGGGTAACTTATTGATGTCCACTAAAGTTATCAATGTTATATCTATCCAACACAGCCCATGCATTTAATGAAAAAAAGCTTTAGACCAGCCTCTGCATGACAAGGTGAATCTACATCCCGGTCACACTACCTCACCTCAACTGTTGACTGTATCCACAGCAGGAGCTCCAGCTCTTCTGACGCTCTTCTGCCTCAACAGGGGGTGCTGCAGACATCAGCCAGGAGTTACTCCACCCTGGCATGAACACATGGTTTATCCTTGACATCACAGATGTGTCTGGGCTGTCTGAGCTTTCTGAAAGTGTCTCATCATCTGATAGGTCTTCTGATTCATATTCTGACTCCTCATCAGTCTCGTCTTCTGAATCATAGTCTGTCTCATCGTCTGTTTGGTATTCTGTTTCAATTTCTGCCTCTGAAAGTTTCCATGAGTCCTCCCAGTCCTCAAGCTCCTCCTGTTTGACAGTCGCAACAAAAATGATATAATTAATATGATATTAAAAAAATGGATAACTTAATATTTGCACTAATGTGTAACAAATGAACTTAAGGTGTTGAAAAAATCTAATTGATACTGATCCTCACCTCTTCCTCCAGTTGTTGCAGGTCATAAAGCTTGTCACTGATCTCTTGTTCATAATCTGGCCAGATTTCATCCCACTCAGGTTTATACTGTCTGAAGGGAAAGTTCATAATCTTCCAGGTCCCAGCCCAAGGGGGCAGTGCATACACCATTATCTCAGCTTTACCAACATGTTTCCTCTCATATAACGTCTCCCACTGAAACTGTTTCTCCTCAGGAGGCTCCCGCTGCGCTCGACTCCTCACCTAGAAACAAGAACAACAAAAAAAGGATTCACAAAGGTCAAATGATCACTCTTAAGGAAAATAATGCCTCCTCTGTTGTCTTGGAAAGTTTCAGATGCATTGCACTGATTTGCTTTGAACGCTATTTTGTCAGTATTCATACATTTCTAACATGTAAACTGCATAATATATAAAAATTCATTATCAAATTTTATGCACTCAATGCACTTGCATTTTCTTCAAACTGAATTGAACCTTTGGGACATAACAAAGATTTGCTTGTGAACCTGAAAAGGTCATTGGGCTGTGTTCTGACTCAAAGCAAATTCAAATTCTTCCTCATGTAGCGCTGTAGAGTTTGACTGTTACATGGGCTGTATTTGGTGATATTGGTCGAACACAAATTGCAAATATTTGACCCAAAAGTTTATCAGGGGAGTAAACACCTCCTGTTTTTCTAACATTATCCAGCAGCAACTGCACTGTTGGACTTTGATTGCAGAACACACTTCAGGTCTGTTAGCTATGAAAGCCATTAAAAGCCAAATTTTTCTTCTCAAAATTTGCTCCATATCCTCAAAATAAAGAGTTAATTTCAATTCTTTTCTCAAGATCTCCATTTTCTCATCATCTTGACAAAACCATCTTGAGACAACAGGATATTTATGTATGCCAGCCATCTTTGTATTCAACTGTAATCATGCCATCTGTGCTTCAGATGGATGAAGTCACACAAATCAGGCTTTATGTTCTGTCAAGTATGTACACCAAATTTTGTGACATATTCAGTGACACCCAGGAAATTTGGGGTTCTCTTGACAAATGACTGATGCATAAAATCCATGAGTAAAAATAAAATCTTTTGTCTTGATGATCCCTGTTAATTTTGAAATACATCAAAATTCATCGGAGAGCTAATGTTCGATTAGATTTCAGACAATTACATTGTAGCATCATTGATTTAGCACTCCAAAATCAGGAAACAAAGCCTAAAGAGATCAAAATCAGCATGTGCTCTTCTCTGTTTTACTATTGGTTCAACTGAGTATATTTCAGAGTGAAGGCCTTGGATTTTCTGGTTCTCAGTACCTGTTTCCAAGAGCGACACCATCTCTCAGTAAGTGGCATCCAATCATCCCCTGGTTGGCACTCTTTTGGTTTGTACTTCCTGTCATTGGTCAGCTCTATGGGTGTGAACCCCGGGATTCTGGCTTTTATCTCCTTTCCCTTTAGGTAGAGATACTTTGGAGGCTTTAGACTCATCCAGGAATCTTTCCAGTATATCCGAAACACATCCACCTCCACTTTGCGTTTTGGCCGGCGAAGTTTAGGTGTTTCTTCTTTCTTTGGAGGAGGTGGTGGAGGAGGAGACTCCGGTTTGGTTTTGGGTGGAGGGGGGACGACTTTGAATTTGATTTTTGGCTTGTTGTCTGCTTCATTTTGGCCACTGGTGACCTTCTTAAAGTCTCCGGTGGCAACAAGGGACCAATGATAATTCCACTTAGAGCCTGCTCTGAAGAAAAAAAACAACAACAAAAAGTCAAAAAAGGCTGTGAGGACGAGTGGACACAGAAAAGAATAGTTTTTCTTTGGTTAATTTCCATTTCTTCACACTATTCCATTGAAGCCGTTGTCTAACACTGGTCACTGAACAGCCTTTCTGAAAAATTACATCTGCAAACCACCTTGCTTTAATCTGTCTGTTAATGCACCAATCAGCAATCTCCAGGGCTCCACTGTTTGCTGGCTGCTAAAACCAAAAAAAAAGAACAGAGCTGCTGTACTGCTTGAAATCACTGAGCACAGACAACGATTGCAGCTCAAATTTGATTTGGTTTCTCAGATCTTATATATTGTGTTTTGTTTTTTATCGATACAACAAACATATTCAAGACAATCAAAGTCAATGGTTGACTTGATTATTGTGAAGGCTTCATTTTGGAGAGCTTAACTTTAGTCTTTTATCATTTCTGTCTACTTCTTACATTTTGCTCGTACTATTCTTCTTCCATTCAGCTTCCTGTTTATTCTGGTCTGCCACATTCTGAGCGATCTTCTCCCATCGGTCTCTCATCGGTCCGTTACCGAAGGACCTCCCCTCTTGCTTTTTTGACAACATCCTGTTGCCTCAAAAGGAAGAGACAAAAACAGCAGTAAACTGTTAGTATGGGAGAATAGGTAACCACAGCACAACCATCCACCTGTTGGAAAATATAACCACTCCAAAGGTGCTGCAAGTAACAATGTAGAGGAGATTCTTTCTAGGACACATAAAACATGCACTGCATTTCTCTGCTTGTTTTTGCAGTTTTAACCATGACATCAATATGGGTCTTTAAATTGTTAATGTAAAATCAGGTCATACAATCAGGGTGTGAAGGGGAGCTGTGTGTAACATAAAGCTAACACAAAATCCTCATCTGTCTGCAGGAAACAGTAGAGTCTGAGGTGATAGATGAAGATGACCTCAGTATAAAATGTTGGATTAAAATTAGCAAAAGAGCTCAGGCTTCTCTATGCAAGATGAAATCAAAGAAGCCACTGATGCAAACTGGTGAGAATAAACAAACAGAGGCCGCTCCCTATGAAGTGTTCATTACAGCCACAGATAGAGGCCTGAAAGAGGAGCAGGAAGGTGAGATCACCCTCTGCTCCAGGAATAAAAATCTTTTTCCACACCTTTAGGAAGTGACTTTTATGTCTATGGTTTGAATATGTTTGAATTTTTGTGGTTCATGTTTGTGACTCCAAGTGTTATTCTGTAACAGTCTAGTTTTTAGTTGGGCTTTTGTTTTCAGACCACAGAAGCATCATTAATCAAAGTGGTGAAAGCTTTGAAAGGTGAGAAAATCCCAAACCCAGAAAGGACAACCCCAATTCAAATGAAGTTTAGACAATGTGTGAAAATGTAAATTATAAGTACAATACAATGATTTACAAATCCTTTTTAACCCATATTCAATTGACTATACTGCAAAGACAGGATATTTATTGTTTAAACTGATCATTTTTATTGTTGTTGAGCAAACATTTGTTGATTTTGAATTTGATGCCTGCAACACATTTCAAAAGAAGCTTGGACAAGGGCAACAAAAGGCTGAGAAAGTTAAGGAATAACACAAAAAAAACACCTGTTTAGAACATGCAGCAGGTGAACTGGTTGACTGGAAATTGGTGAGTATCATGATTGGGTACAAAAGGAGCATCCCTGAAAGACTCAATTATTCACAAGTAAAGATGGGGTGAAGTTCACCACGTTGTCAACAATTGCGTGAGCAAATAGTCCAACAGTTTAAGAACACTGTTTCTCACTGTAAAACTGCAGGAAATTTATGGATCCCATCATGTACAGTCCATAATATCATCAAAAGGTGTAGAGTATCTGGTTCTGAATTCTCAGCTCAAAGTTCAAAAGCCTCATGGCATCATGGGTAAATTGCTCATCTGTGAAGGCAGCATTAATGATGGAAGGTACATACAGGTTTTGGAGCAACAATTGCTGCCATCCAAGCAACGTCTGCAGTTCAGACCAGTTGCCCATTGAAAATGTGTGGCTCATTATGTAGCATTAATTACAACAACTGAGACCCCAGACTGTTCAGCACCTGAAGTTGCATAGCAAACAAAAATGGGGGAAAAAATCCAGCTCCAAAGCTTCAACAATTAGTGAGGACACTAATTGTTGAAGCTTGAGTGTTGTTGAAAGGAAAGCTGGTGTAACACAGTGGTAAACATGCACTTGTCCAAGCTTTTTTGGAATGGGTCACAGGCATCATAATATTTCATCAGTAAATATTTGCACATAAATAAAACTCATCAGCTTCAACAAGAACTATCATGTCTTCGTTGTGTTCTGAATTTTTCTGTCAAAACACGTCAAGGTGTACGGAAAACATGTGGGCCCAGAACTGTTCATCAGTCAGACTAAGCTCTCATTTTATTATGTTTTTATTGTTTTGCTGTTGTTACTTACATGGAGTTAAAGAAATTTAATAGGAACTTTGTGCCCAAGCCCCAAACTCTATACTCTTTCTTTCATAGGAAAGTATGGGGGCCCCTCATAAACAGCGAAGGAGTCAGAAAAGTGCAAGTCACACCTCTCGTGTTATGTCGTCCTACTTGTATTAACAGCATCAACATATATGTGGTGGAATTTTTTTATCATGGTTACTCACAGATTACTATTACTGTAAAGCAACTTTTTATGACTAGTATTAGCAAACTGAAGTTCATGCAGTATGATACACTATCATAACCACGACCACTTGTCATATATCGTGAAACAGTCTGGCATCCTTACTTCATACAGGCCATGTTTAAGGTACGAGACATAGATACAGTATATGCTACCATCAGGACATATACCATATCCTATAACACCACAGCACTCCATGACACGTGGAAACAAGCTATAAAACTAGAGGTGATCCCACTACGGTCTCTGGGGCTGGCGTTGGTCACGTGACGCTGACCTTACACATTATAGCAGACCCTCCAGGATTTTTAGCTTAGCCATCGCTTAGCACATAGATTGCCAACAGAACTATTTCAAAACTGAAACTGTATTCAGCCAAGACACCGCAGACCTACTTTTAAATAGGAATTATCAAACTTTAGATAAAACTCTTAAAAAATGTTAAGTTATCCTGACTTACCTTAAGTCTCTGTGTCTGTCACAGACTGCCTGTTTGTATGTTTACATCCAACAGCATAAACATGAAAGTGAACTATAGTCTATGTCCACGTTCTGTCTCTGGACTGGTCTGGCTTTCACCTTTACTGTCTCTAAGAAAAGTATCAGTCTGTTTGCCTGCCTCTCTGTCTGTCTTTGACTTGTTTGTGCGGTAAATTTTTATCAGCTTACACACTCTGTCGTGTATGCCTGCTCTGTATGTCTGCTGCGGGCTGAGAAGGCTTCCCTCTTTGCTATTTTTACATCCTACGTTAACAGATCCAGAGCTGCAGCTCTAAATTTAGTGTCAAATGAGGCAACAAGAGGAGCAGCCGCCTGCCTAGGAATACAGAGTGATTACTTTAATTAAATAAAAAACACTCGTGATATGGATCTTTATTCAACAGGTGCACAGATTAGACTAACAAGACAGGTCTTAGCATGTCTGGACCAATCAGAAGCCAGAGCTGTGAGCGGCCAGGGGACATGGTACTTGCTGGGAACAAAGTGGTGACATACATTATGGTGGAAAGGATCCATGTTGTGACTCTTTCTCTAAAGACACCTCCCCCTGCTGGTGAGCTGCCAAGCATTGTGAGGGTTTTCAAGCAGCTCTCGGTGTATGGTTTCAGGGTTCTTACAGTCCATGAACTTGAAATACTCAGTGCGCAGAGGCACAAAATTACCCTTAGCAGATATTCCTCTCTGCTCTCTTCCATTATGTGCCAGAACATAAAAACAAAACTAATGTATTTTCACCCAGCTGAAGTCACATATGTTTGACTTTGACCAACAATTTTGCTGCTTCAAGCAACATAAAAATGAATGTGTGTGTTTGACAACAAACTCAGTAAAGTGATACTTTTGTCAAGTCAGCAGAAGACCCTAATTTTTTTCTGCAGAGGGTGTGAGAAATTGAGCTGTGGTAGAGACATACGAAACACAACCAGTTAACTGATCTGCTCACAGGCTGAACATGTGTGTTAATCCTCTAAAACATCAACATGACTGGAAGTTGGTGAAGTTTTTTCCATCCAATATCCGACGACAGGATATAATACAATTGCTGTGGAAGCGTCAGAATAATCTTCAAGGTCTGATAGAAAATGAAGCCACAGAGACATTTTTTATGGTCCATGCAAACAGATTGATGGGCAGACTGGCCTCCAAATGATTATCCTTCTTCAGCCTGTGATGTTTTTATTCATGCTGTTACATGTTACTTTTCTAGGTTTGTCACTTTCCAATCATCCTGACTTCACAAAGAAATTTTACCAGTGGGATGTCAGATCAAGTCCAGACAAAAATAATCAGAAAATTTACTCTATTTTAGTTACACAAGTAGCTCATTCTAAAATCTTCAGATCTTTGGAGTGTGTCTCTCACAAAGAGGTTGAGTTTCCACAAGGGATGGGTATTGATAAGCTTTTATTTATACCAATGCCCCTATCAATTCTGCTTGTTGATCCAATTCTTAGTCTGGACAAATGCTCCAAAAAGTTTTGTCCAAAAGGTCAGAATGTAGGCCTGAGTAGTTTTCAAGACAAAAATGCACCATGTATTAAAACTACTGATGTGCTCTATGCATAGCTCCCTCATACCACAAGGCATAGAATGAGTGCTTTAAAAAAAAACACAGTCTTTGACATATGCTTATTCTTTCTGCCCTTTCTACAGAAAAAGCTAAAATGGATCTTTGCGTTTAGGATAAAAAACAAGTTACAACTACTGGATTGTGACAGTTTTCTGATATGTTCGATATAGCTGCATCTGCACAACAACTTCCCGAAATATGGCCGGATATGAATACTTGTTTCAACCTGCTCTAAACTAAGTTAAGTAAGCTGTTGGGGAAAAAAATAGTCAGGACATTTTTAACTTGGCGAACACATCGCATAAGTCTTGAAAAAATATTCTAAAATTGTGCAAAAATATTCCTATTTTACATCCTCCTCATGTTGTGTAGTTTTCACCCCCTATCCTTTTTGATGAAAGATGACACCAAGCTCAGAACCAACAATGTTTGTAAACAAGTATTTCTTCACTAAAGACTGAGTTTGACCATCTAAATATAGACTCAAGGCTCCATGAAGAGCAGGATGATTCAGCAAAGTCTGAACTTCCCCTGATGTGTGAGTGAGGAGCTGATTATGTAAGATTAAAGACCTGTCCAATGAACGGGTTTACTGTCAGACCAGCTGGTGGGGCAGACAGGGCAAAACAGCCTGTGTGTGTGTGTGTGTGTGTGTGTGTGTGTGTGTATGTGTGAGTATGGTCTGTGCTGTCTTTGGCTCTTGCACTTCTCTATCAACTGAGATTAATGACAAGTCATTTTGTGGTGTAAAAATATGCTGTTGTGGGATCAAAGGTGTGATGGTGAATGTGTGTCACAGTGTTTGTGCTGACTTTAAATAAATAAAGTAAAATAATCTAAGAGGAGCAATGAGGTCAGAGCTCACAAACTAAACAGCTGCAGTTGGCGTTTCATATCATCACAGCCTGATTCATCCAATCGAACTCTGGGTGAGTTAAGGCAACATTCATGTACAGGTGGAGGGACTTCACTTATATGATCCCAGCAGAAAAGTTCCATTAACTGCATAAAAACGCCTTTGTGATACAATCTTAAAACTTGATGTACATTACACAGGAATTGTTTTGGGTTTTTTTTAAATGAAATTTGTCTGATTTTTTTATTTTTTGACTTACTATTAAACTCTGTCTCCTAGTGAAATGAATTGTAGTCAAGATATGAACAAACACTCGTTTACTCTTGTGTAACACATTTAGCACATACTAAAGCTGGAGACATGCAGCTGGGGGCCATTTTTCATGGGGTCATTTTTTTCTGTGAGGTCAGGAAGCAGCAGGTGACCCGTCCACCTGTAACAGGATCCTCTGGTCGTCCTGCTGCTGATGGCAGGAAACTGCAACAGGTTAACTTGAGCTGCAGACCAAGCAAGTCTCAACCGGCCTCTGCTGCTGTTTGTACACCAACCACTCTGAGTGTATGTTCAAGGAGCCATCGTGACACCATCATCAGTTGTTTTACACATATCAATCTGAGGATTTCATAATTTATTTATTTTTTAACATATTTTAAGTCATTCGAAAGAGAGGCAAAGTTGCCGCACACAGAATGATTTTAGGCCGGAGTTTAAGCTTTTACTGCATTTACTGAGTCAGAGCCTCAGTCTAGAAGTAAAGAAATTATAGTTTGTGGTGTTTTGTTTGTTAAAAACCTTAATAATGTGTTGTGATTCAGAATTTCCTTACATCCAATGTCTCCTAACTGTCTAAACAAATTGTGTATGTTTTCAGGGAGCACCATCTAGTGGACCCTAGAAGAACTGCAACAACAACAACAACAAAATCACAGCTCTGACTGCCACAGTGCCTTCAAGATGCAGACATGGAAAATCTTGCAGGTATTACATATATTATGAGAAGTGTTTGCATTACTGCAAATTTTTTCATTTGTTCTTCTTTTCTAGATTTTATAATTTCAGTAGTATCTATGAAAACCTCTGTCTTTTGTCTGTTCTTCACTCTGATTCTGTACATTTCTCTAAAACGACTGGTACTGTTTCCTCTTTCCAGACTTTCCAAAATCCTTACCTGTTTATTTTATTTCTTCATTTTTTCTCTCACTAATTATTGGTTATAGGAAGTTTCAGGAAACTAATCAAATGTTTATCATATCTATCACATAAACTAAACTCAGGTTTTAACTGCTAATGTTACAGATTATCCAGTGAATAAGGAATATACCAAAATGAAGTCTATGTGAAAGTGCTTTAAAGTGAACTTTTTGGTTTAATGACACTTTGCTAGAGGGGGCATGAGGAAACAGAAATCCCTGTGCAAAAGTGGATACAAAGTCAAACGGGCCGGTTCATCAGTAGAACTTGTGAATGCTTTTTCACCTTAATAGATCATAAATATGCAAAACGGTGGTGTGCTTTTTAACAGAGATCCATAATGGATCTATCTACTCCCCACAACTATCAGTGGTACCTTGGGCTGAATTTAACTGCGTACCAATAGCTAGCAGAATGGAAAAATCAGATGGCTCTAGGAAGAGCACACACATCTGCATAAAAAGTACACAGCGTTGAACACAAGGAGGAATGTTAAACCTTTCTAGAAAATGCCCGAAAAAAACTGCATCCCATACACCAGTGTGACTTATACTCAAGGCTTTATGGCAGGCTTAAATAACTGTAATTTAAAAATGTGTATTTTAAAGGTGGAAATCCAAAAATTCAGAAACAACAAATGACAATCATAGGTTTTCTTTAATGACATTAGGGTGAGAAATGTTCGACAGTAGTGTACATTAATCATCCTAAAATTTGAATTAATCTGGACTTACTGGCTGTAAAATAAAAACACTAATATAATCTTATGTAACTCACAAGCAAAAGATAACCCGCAATCACGTACAAATCTTTAACTAGGATAAAATAAGCAAGTGTTGGTATTCCATCTTTCTGTCTTGATCTGTTGATTGAAGTCAGAAATAGAGTTTATATTTTTCTTCACTTGACTGAGCTTATCATTAGCTTAACATATTTTCTATCTGGCTTTTGGGCCATTTGTCGGTGGGAAAGGTGGAATGAGGCACCTCCATGACTCGTTCCAACTTTTGAGGGAGATGATAGGTATCTTCCTCACAGCACCAGACTTAACCAAGAATTTCCAGGATTCTCCCCACTCCGCTAAGAACTTGCCATCATCTTCCTCCATGTTGAATGCCTTGGCTGGAGCAGCACCTTTCTTGGCTTTCGGCTGGGTTTTTCCTAGAAGGTGGCATCCCACCCATGACTTGTCTGCTTGTTTTTCCTTCTCTATTTTAGAGTACAAATCTTTTCTTGAGTTGATATGTTTAATAATAATCACCATAGGATCAACAGGTTGACTGAACTTTGTGCTGACTTTGGTCTGAGACTTGGCACTTTGAAGGAACCTGTGAGAAGTTCCCCATTGATTGAAATTGGCTGGGCCATTGATAAACTTGGAGTTGATTTTGTTTTGGTTGATTATTTCTCTAAACCACATGACTGCAAACTGATATGGGCACGGAGCAGACTGCACCCAGGGTTGCTCCAATTTTGGCATAGGGTTGGCGATCCTGAAAGGTCTGCCCCACTTTGATCCATGGCCGTTGGTGGAGGTGTGATGCTGTTGAACGGTGCCACTCATACTTTTCCCACTTGCTACTGAGGATCCATAGAAACTAGCTGTGTGACTGAGGAGAGGCCCTGATTTCCATGAAGTCTCCCACTGTTTCTCTGGATAGCGCTCCCTGAACATCTTGGCATCAAAAGAGCGGCTCATTTTTGCTTGGGCTCTCTGCCAGGAAATCCATTCTCTCTGAGGTTGAACCTCCAATATTACTCCCAAACGATTCTCTCTGGGCATTTGGTCTTCCAAACGCTCTGTGTGGTAGATAGACCACTGCCATGCTTCCCTCCATTGGGTTAAGGAAGGTGTGTCATGGCGGAACCGAGTTTCTGAGAGCATCCAGGCCTCCTGCCAGTCAGAAGACAACCTTACCCTCCTATGTGGCCATGAATTATCAGAATGGTACATATCTGGCCTTCCTTGGCTTGTTTGTAACCTGACCTGGCCTGGTCCTGCTTGGCGCTGGTGCCTCAAAAACCTCCATGACTGTTCCCAGCCTCGCTCTGAGGATGGACCATTCTTAGGGAGCTCTACAGGAGGAAAGTGGTTCCACTCTCTTGCACGATCCACTCGGATTTGGGGCATGGTGGTCCAACCCTGCTCCCACTGTTCAGGCTCCTGCTGCAGGGGCTGGCAAGTGTATCTCCACGAGTCTTTCCACTGTGACGCATCAGGCATCCTGTCTCCTCCCCTCTCTGGTGCTCTGAAAGGGCTGGAAGGATCAGGTCTGTACCTTCGTCTCTCGGTCCTCATTCTGTGTCTCACCATCCACCAAGAGTCCTTCCATTCTGAGGTGGGTAAGGTGGTCTCAGTATGTTTCAGACGAAGGAGCTGAGATTGGGTAAATTCTCTCTTGGGATGATACATCACACTGTGTTTCAGTTGCTCATAACGTGGGTCTGCATTGGCTGGTGTTGAATGATGCTCCTGCACCTTACTCTCGACCTTCATGACCTGAGGAACAGCCTCCTGGGTCAGTTTCAGGATTTTTTCCATTTCTTCACATGGCTTTGAGTTGTTTTTTGTTACCTGCCAAGATTTAGCCCACTCAGAGAGAGCCTGAAATTCATCCCAGAGCTGGGAATATAGATTTCTGTACTTCCTCTCATGAGATGTAAGGCTGAATTTGTAGAGGTACTCTTTGTGATGGCCATTATCAGAGAAGGTGCCCATTTCACCTTTCTTCATAGAGGCGTCAGAATTCATGTTGTTGTTATGGACCATCATGGCTGCTCTCCATGAACCAGCCCACATCGGACTGAGGGATTTTTTGACTTGGGTTGTCATAACATTGTTGCGCCCATGATGGTTTGCAAGCTTCCAGCCCTCCAACATGGCACCCATGTCTTTATCATTATCTTGCTCCATTGGGCCATTGTTTTGAGCAGTAAAGTCCTCCTCCCCCTCGCTTGGCTTGGTGGCTAACCATGACTCATTCCACTCTGATGTGCACAATTCTTCATTTTGTTGCTGAGTGTGCTCCAATTCACCAAACCATTGGGAGAAAATCTCTTCATCCATAGCAGATTTATCTTTACTGGTTTTGTCGTTTATCTTCCAGGAAACATGCCACTCTTCCTCGGGAAGACTCAGATCCAGGTCTTGTGATTCCACCATCCTGGTCTCAAGTTTCTCCCAGAGTTTGAGGCCCTGAGGATCCATCATGTTGGGCCCATTTTTCCAAGGCGTGCCAGCTTCACTGTAAGGCTGCTGCGTAGCAAACATCCAGCATTGGCCCCAGTCTGATCGGGCTTCATCACCCTCAGCTGATGGTTGTAAGGATTTGTTGTACTTCCAGGACTTCCCCCACACCATCCCTGAAGGTAGACCTTGGTTGATGAACATAAGCAGCTGGAGCTTCATTAGGCCCTTGTCTGGCATCTTCTTTTCCTTAGCGGGGCCTCTGCTCGGGGCCGCCTGTCTGCTTGGGGCCGCTGGTCTGCTGACTGGGCCTGCACCTGGAGCACCACGAGGAAGAGGAGGTGGAGGCTGAGGCTTTTTGGTCTTCCAGATATCTTCATCATCCTGAACTTCTCTTGTTCTGGGTTTTCTTTCTGGCCTCTTGTAGTTTCCTTGTCTTGCAGCCAATCGGTTTGCCCAATCCTTGTTAATACTGCAGAAAAAATGGTCACACAAATTATCAAGAGAATAAAACCAAGAAATTGCAAATACAGGACTGACAAAACTTTACTCAGGAATGAAGGTTTTTTATGACAGATGTTAATAAATACCAATAAATAATGTGAAATCAGTGGTCTGCATATTAACTTCCTTGTCTCACCAAGGGATACCACAAGTCTTTTGTACCAGTCATAGTTGCACTTTTTAACTAGACTTTATTATAACCTTTAAACTTAAAGTGCACTTACTATTATAATTCCTTAACTTGTGTACCATAGTTCTACTTTAGTTTATATTTTCACTGTATTGCTACTCTTATCCTTTAAATTTCCTCTTGTGGGACGTATTGGAAGTCTTATCATGTCTGGTTTTATCTTATCTTAGCAGCTACTTGTTTTTTCGATGGTGGCTTTATAATATTGTCATTTTATCACCCATGCAATCCTATAAATTTCCCCTTGTGGGACGTATTGCAAGGCTTATCATGTCGTCTTTTAGCTTTTTGTTATGGTGGCTGCAGGCCAAACTGATAACCTTATATGTAATGGTTATTATTATAGTAGTTAAGGTTTGATGCTGAGTTACAGTATGTGTAATGTATTTATAGGCAGAGAAAGAGAGAGAGAGAGAGAGAGAGAGAGAGAGAGAGAGAGAGAGAGTCCAAAGGTGAGGTTGGTGATATATATAAAACTTCTATGTTTATATTGAGGCCTGCAGAGACATTGCATGCTGGAGAGTTCACATTACAATGGCATTTATTGTTAGTTAGCTTAATAAAATTCCTGATTGAAAAACCACACTTTCTTCACAGGTAACTTGAGCAATAATGTTGAATGGGCCATGCTGTGTTGGGTAAATACGTAACTCTACAAAATGTGCATCTCCACTCAAGGCAATTTCATTAAAAAAAAAAAAAACTACTTTAAGTGTACATAAATAATTATTTCAACTTTAAACTACAAGTACATACCATATAATGCAATAAGTCATAACACAGTTTCCAGTTACCAGTGGATTATTCCCCTCTCTTATTTTCCATGGTTCAAATCTTAGCCTTTTTTTGTGAGTGAAAGACATTTGTTGTAACTAGTCTACTTTGCACTACATTTTTTTCAGAAAACATATACATAATGAGCAGCACAAAGGATTTTTACAGTGTAATATTAATGATCTATCTTGCAGCCTTGCAAAAAAAATGTCCTGCGTAATGTTAATTCGTGAGCAATTACAATATATACTGCAAAATGCACTGTATATTGCCTATAGTTTTTACGGTTCATTTTTCTCAATGCGATGCAATGTACAACATCTAACATACAACACACATTTTTCTTGAGAAGGAAAAATGATCCTGGGAACAGGTTTTGAACATACAAATACAGTTTGTATTGTCATGTGTTTGTATACATTTATTATACAAACACATGACAATACAAAAAAGCTTGAACTTGTTGTAAAGAGCAGTTATCTCATACAAGGTTGTGTTATACAGTATAATCCATTTCAGTACGTGTTTCTATGGTTGCATCTTTTTTACATACTATATAGTAAAATTTCAGTGCAAAACTTTACAGACAGCCCGTGCAGGCAGAGACACAAACAGGCACATTCAGGCAGACATGCTGTCATACAGACTGACGGCTTCTGTTCTTACGAGGGCAAAGCGCTCTTTGATCTCCGATCCTCCTCCTGCAGCAACTTCTGTTCATACTCTCTCTCTCTGATCTCCCAGACATTCTTCATGATGGAGGCATCACAGCCCACTGCCTCCACATTCCTCTCATTCGACATCTTGGGATTTATTCAGGTTCCCTATGCAGAGAGAAAAAGAGAGAGAAACCTCGATGAAAAACATTATAAGTTTCAAAATTTGTTGGGTTTTTTTGAGTCATGCAGAGGAGGTGATGTACCTTAAAGTCTGGATCATCTGTGTTTGACTCTGCAGGCATCTCCCCCCTCCTATATATTACCACTGCAGAGGGTCAGTGGCCTACTGTAAAACGTCTGAGGGGCTGGCCTAACTAAAAATATGAAGGCCTCCTGCCCACACACACACACACTCACACACACACACACTCACATACACTCACACCAAGAAAAATTCCCTGCCCTCTTTCTGCAGACATATGACTCCAACATCAGGGACATTGGTGGATCCTATATGTGATGCAAGCGTTGCTGTCCGTGTGGACACATGTTAGCCAAGTGGGACATATCCATGGATGGATGTCCCATTATAACCCTGACTTACATTACATTTAATTTATGCGAGCCCTCGGGAGCTCTGTATGTTTCACTGTATAGCACAAGTGAGAAACAAGTTTGCCAGTGAAGATATTTTTACACTACTGTACTTACTTCAATCTGACTGTACATTATATAACAACAACATTAAAGATGCAGCTTTGATCTCATATTCTTGAGGACCAACACTGTCCCACCATTGAGCAGGAAGGAGATTTTGATCAATCTTTGGTTACAGTGGGGGAAAATAAAATGCCAAAAATGGAAACTACCCAATGAATCCATGTGATGTCTGACTGATCAAGAAATCTGCAAAGAGGTGGAGTTGTGTTGGTCAAGCGTGATATATCAGCTGCTCCCTAATTTTGCAAAGCTACCAGATTTAATCAAAATGAATGAGTCATTAAAAATCTGCTGTCCTAACAGTTTTCTGAGGTCCCGCACAATAAAGAAGAAAACATGTTAGTCACTCTCCAGTCTTCCTGAGAATGTGGGAGCAAAATAACGTCTGTAATTTCTGTAAAATAACTAGGAAACCAGTCAGAATTGAAAGAATACAAATCAAGCAGCTAAAACAGGCACGAAAAATAATGATACCTAAATAAGTATTTGAAAATATTAATATTCGTCAAGGTGTTCCCCTGTAATGTTTGAAGGACTCTCTAGGCTCAAGGTGCAGGTTGTTCTGGAGCACTCTTTCATGAAAAACCTTCATTCAAGGACAGTCTAAAGATGTTGTAAACAACATTATTTGGTAGAGTTGCGTTTCAGTCTTTTCTCTTACAAGCAGAGTTTGAAAAGAGATTAGATTACATCTTATATTTTTGTTGGTGTCTGAAGTTTGATGCTGGAGAGGTCATTGGGCTAAAGGTTTAAGTGCAGCTCTGGTGCATAGTAGTGGTGGCAATGAAAGAATGGTGTAATAGCCCCGTTACACCTTTTTGTTTCTCAACCCCAGGAGTTAACTGTATGGCAAAAACATGACTGTATGATTTCTTTAACCAGATTTTAATCCAATAACGTGTCAGTGTTTAACAACACAGCTAGATAATTTTGAGGAGTAAATTATTTATTTGTTCAGAGTGGAATGTTCATACGATGTTCACCTGTCGCTTGAAATCAAAGAGTCAAAGAATTTGATTTATCTAAATCAACTAAAAATGATTTCTTCATGCAAGAAATCAAAAGTTTCAATAATGCTTTTACTCATTGACATTGAAGTTTGGCTAAAATCAACTGCAATATTTTATGCACCTCTTAAAACAGTCAGTCTATTCTGTAGCTTTTCACCACAAGAGGTAACTTACACATAGGAAGAGGACACACACATGGATGAAAAAAAAAAAAAAAAAAAAAAGCAGATTTATTGAACTAAAACGCAAAACTTAACCTTGATACTCTGAGTGAAGAGACTATCTTTCCAGATTACCTTATGGAATATGTAACTGTGCAGAGAAATAGTCTTGAAACGAAGGGACAAAGAAAGGTATAATGATGAGCTAAAAAAAATCCAAGAAGATACAGAGACAAATACGTTCAGGTGTGATGATCGGAGCAAGAACCTTACAATAAGACAGGAAACACTGTAGACTCTGCCAGTAAACATGGCTGAAAACACACCTCAGGGACATGAATAACAAAGGAACACACATTACATATAACCATGAAAGACAGGAAGAAAAGAAGAAGCATACACAAAGAAGACTAATAAAAACAGGATATCATAGTCATAAAAAGAAAATATAAAAGTCCAAACAGTTTTGAGTTGTATCGCCCTGAACCCAAGTGTTTGACAGCGATACTTACACACTGTTTCTGGGAGACCTCTCAGGTCTAATATGTTACCTAATCAGGATTTGAACACACTGCACTTTAAGTCAGCTACCTTTCTGTTGCTGCTCTCAAGGCACAAACCTGATCTCTGCACAGTCATGTGCCATCCAAGGTTTAAGTTTTACGAAGCATATATCCAGCCTATGCCGTCAAGCTCTCAACTCCTCTCAACCCAGTAAATGTAGAGCTGGGTAGAGAAGAATGGCATGATGGGAATGTTCTCATCAAACAGGGACGTGCCCACATCAACCAGTAACTGGATCACTGAACATCCACAGAGGCAAGAGTTATATTTCATCAAAACTGTTTTGTTTTACTAAAAATGATTTTAAGAAGTGTTGAGAGACTGTTGAACACTGTGTCCCCTGCAGCTCTGATGCCTGAGAAGACAACAAACATGCTTCACCCTCTGTTAGGAGCTGTGAACTCTGAGCTTTTCCTCACTGCTTGGATTGTATGATGAAGTGTGACCCTATGCTCCTCAGATTCACGATGCAGATCTGTTTGAGGATGGTTTTGTGAGAATTTGCTGTCCAAAATTGATAATAGATCATAGGATAAACATGAGACAAACAATGCTGTTAAATGCTAAGTCATGAGCAGTTCATTAATGATCTGTTTGATCCAACAGATCAGACCACATGTAGGAAAAGAAAGGCAGCTGTTTTATTTCTAACTACTGGCTATGAACCTATACAGACTGTGTTAGACCATAAACATCAGACTAATAATAATGTGTCTGTATGTAGAGATTTTAATCCTCAATGCAGTTATGGCACTGTGATGTAGCTAAATTGGGGTGACCATGTTATAAAAAAATCCAAAAGAGAACCTCCTACCCTGTCTCTTGAATATGCTGCAAAAATACCCAACGATGCAGAAGAACGAAAAAGTAGCTTTCGAACAAAAGTTTTTGGGTTTTTTTCGAAACGCTCCTTCTCTGTCTGTGGACATTTTTTATGATTTCAACATAAATAATGAGGGCCATTTCTGCCCATAAAAAATAGAAAAATTAAAAATGGCTGTGGAGAGACTTCCTTTTTGTAAAATTAACTTAAACATTTTGAAATTTTGACCTTTTTTCCTCAAAATTTTGTCTTTTTTCCCCCAAAATTTGACTTTTTGTCTCTCAACTTAAAATTTTATTTTCTATACTTTTATCAATTTGACTTTTTAGCACAAATCATCTTTTTATCTTAGAATAATGACTAAGTGTATATATATATATATATATATATATATATATATATATATATATATATATATATATATATATGTGTGTGTGTGTGTGTGTGTGTGCATGTGTGTATCTATATATATGTGTACATATGTGTCAAAGTGTATAATGTTTGTGTGTGTTTGTGTGTGTGTAAGTGTGTGTATTGCTTAAGTGGGAGTTCTACAGATGTCAATAAACTCACAAATACCTAAGTCTCAGCAGTTTTTTGTCAGAATTTTAACCAACTAAGCATGTTAAACCTCATGATTGAGTCACTTCAGTTGCTAACATTGCCGTTAGTTTGCTGACACAGTGATGTCATCATCAGTCTCATGTAACTTCGGCATCTCACTTACTTTCCAAAATGTTGAGCTGCTTTGGCTTTCAATGTCTTTAAGATCTTTGAAAGTGAAAAGTAAGATTTATGGTGTCTATATATCCTGGCAGGAACTGTTGCTGAATAATTTGGCACATGGACGCACATGCAGGCGAACACACGTGCCAGTCCTCGCTCTGTACTCAATAAATAACATATGAGAAAGTAAACATTAAAGCAGTATATCAGTGCATAAGTCTTATCTTCTCCAACTTTCATGTCCTAATGCAGTCACTTCAAGGTAAAGTCAAAGACATCAGAACTGGAGTCTGCAGGTCGGGTCACAAGTCCCTCAAATTGCGTCTATGTCCTAATTTCCCAAACATTTTTTCTATGCAACTTGATAAATCTTTTCATTTAATGACTTTACATTTAAATTCTGAGATATGTACTTTAAGGAATATCTCACACCTCTGTTACAAAGAGGCAGCAAGGACAGAAACATAAAGCTGAGAACAGTCTGTACAGAATGTACCAGTGGATGCTCTATATTCCCATCTATACATTGGATATGCCCAGCAGTAACCCATTTTACAGCATGGGCATCTGTGTAATGTTAACAGATATGATGACAGCATGTGCTGTGGGCAAAAATAGAGCTGCACATTCTGTCTACAAGTGTCTGTAAGATACATACCATCAAGTTACAGGAACATATACGGTAAACTTCAGAAGTGACCTTATGTAATGATGAACACCAACTGGTGAGCTGTGGGCAAAATCTGGCCCCCAGAATATTACTGAAATATTACAAAGCCAGGAGGAAACACAAATTACTTTATTTATTTCTTTACGACAAAGCGTCCTTCAACCAAAGTAACGACAAATTTGTTGCACGCAAAGATGCACCTCTACACATCCCATCACGCTGCCACCCAGTCTCCTTCAAGTGGCTCACTGCAGTACAGGTGATATTAGTCTTTTAACCCTGATAAATACCAAAAGCCACTGGTGGAGTTAATGTCTCACTTTTTTTGTAATCCCATTATAACTGTCCCTTTAACATTAACCTGGGTTTCTCACTATGTTATTTTTTCCAATTGACTCAACCAAAGTGGTCATATATAGGGTGACTATACTCTGAAAACCCAAAAATAGGACAACAGGCCTCTTGGAAACACTGGAAAAAATGTCTAAAGATATTTCAAGACAATGCAGAAGTTTTCAAAACCCTACATTTGCAGCTATGCTCATAAGTTTACATACCCTGGCAGAATTAAGATTTCTTGGTCATTTTTCAGAGATTAAGAATGACAACACAAAAATGTTTCTTTCACTCATGGTTAGAGGTTGGGTGAAGCCATTTTTTAACAAACAACTGTGTTTACTCTTTTTAGATCATAATGACAACAGAAACTTCCAAAATTAACCTGATCAAAAGTTTACCCTGGTGATTTTGGCCTGATAACATGCACACAAGTTGACACAAATGGGTTTCAATGAATACTGAAGGCAACCATCCTCACCTGTGATCTATTTGCTTGTAATCAGTGTGTGTATAAAAGGTAGGTGTGTTTCTGAGCTCCTGACAGACACGTGCAACTTTCATCCAGTGCTAAACTGACATGTCTGGATTCTGAGTCATGAGGAAAGCAAAACCATTTACAAAGGATCTGCGGGTAAAGGAAAACCCCCCTGGTGTAACTTACAAATGGAGAGGACGACAAATCCAGGAAACTGAGGACTTATGGTCACCCTGATCAAACCCCTTTGAAAACGGTGTTTAGAATACATAAATAAATGAAGGTGGCCTGTGGGGCTGGTTTGTCGTTTTGAAAGCACATCATTTAAGTTTTACTGCCTCTCTTCAGTGTGATGGTTCATGCTTCGGTTGTAATGAAGCAAACCAGAATCAGTGGCATCTTGATTTACTAAGCTTTACAGACAGGCACCTGTCAGACAGGTTTTTTAAATCTCTGTACATTTCGTGAAAATAAGGGTGGGGACCCCTTGTAACTTTCTTTTTACTGTGAATTAGAAAACAAAAAGATAAAAATAGAGAGATACATAATAATCTACAAACTGCTTTTACTCTTTAGATATACGTACTGGAGGGGTAACTCGTCCTTTGCATTCGATCTGAACGCAAAGTTGCTTTTGAAGTTTGACTTATTGGACTTGGACCAGCATTACCTGCAGTCTTGGCTTGAAGTCATTTACCACTAACTACTTGTTACATAAACATGTCAGCCAGCATTTACAGGAAATTATTACACTGATGGACAATGTCCAAGGGGTTCAGAGATGAAGGCGTTAAGATTTAAGATATCACCTTTGCCTTTATGAGTTTTCCGCCATTGTTCACATTTTTGATGACAGCTTTGATTACTTCTCGTTTTGATTCCTCTGGTTATTATTTTCAAATGATAGCTTCAAGGACGGTTATGCAAAACTACCTAAGTTGGCCCACAGGAGCTGTGATGGGTTTAAATGACTTATGACCAGACATGACAGAAACCCCAGTCCGATAACACACCAACCGTCTAGAATGTACTGAAAAATAATTGAATTCAGACAAATTCAGACACAACATAAAGATAAGTAGGAAAAATATAAGGCTAAAATTCTGACAGGCCACAGCAGTGTATGCAAGAAGTACCTGCAACTTCTGCAGTGCTGAGCCAAGATTTGGCTATTTGCCGAAACATCTGAGTTATGAGCTGTTCACGTTTGACAGGTTTTTTAATCTCTTTTAGGAAATGTTCTGTGACGGTAAAGAGGATGTGCTTTCTGCCAAGTTCTGTGATTTGATCCAGGCCCATGAGGGGAATTTGAAACTTTCAAAGACAGTGAAGAAAAAGATCTCATGCAGTTCATTATCTGTCATTCATTTCTGACTGTGCAATATCCTCAATGATAATCCCATGCACATTGGGAGCCTTGCTAACCCAGCTAAGTCCCAACAGTGGTGACCACCTGTGATGTCACACTTAAGGTGGAAGGCTGGGAAGTTGTTTTTAGGTTAGATTGCCTTGATTTGGGTTGTTCATTGTATACAAGTCAATAATCTGAAGAAGCATTTCCCACTTCTGGTACCAATACTGAAAACATGTACTTTGAAAACATCAAGGATTTAATCAAAAAGAGTTGATTTGATTCTAAATGTGAACGTTTAAACTCTGGGTCAGCAAAGAAAAAAGTAGACTCCATTATTTGCAGTTAATTTTCAGTTTTATTTACATATGTTAGTCATAATTTCAGCACTTAATTACAACTTTTTACATTTTAGGAACCAGTGTCAAGAAAAAATTGGATAAATACTCCATGACAAGGGGAGGTCACACAACCAGTAAAAATCTTAAGTTAAATGTTTTCAAAGGACCAATGTATTTGGTCACTATTGAGTGGTTCAACCAAAACATCATCAACCTGTGAGTTAAAGTTCATTTTAAGGTCATACAAGTGGGAAATCAGAAAATCCTCACTTACTGGATCAAAGCTCAAATTATAGAAAGGCTTAGTAATACAAATGATTGAGCTCTTCTGTGTAATATAAGCAATGAAGAGAGAAAAAAAAAGTTTGTTTCAATCACTCAACAGACCATGTGTCAGTGGGGATGACTGACTGGTCCTGGTCATTTGTGTTTTCCTGCTGTGTAGCCAACAGCATGGCCTGGAAAAGAATCACCCTCTGCAGCAGATCAGACATGAAAGAAAAGTTCAAAGGTATCTGTGCTGGAAATGCTGATTTGTCTTTTTCCTCCTGTGTTCCTTTCTGCTGCAGGACCTGTTCTGCTTCTTGATACATTTCTTCACTGAAGTGTTTCCCTCCATTCGCTGCCACCAGCTCATCAATCTTCCTGATCAGTTCGACCACTTGGGCTCTCTTCCACAGCTTCTTGTTGTCGAAGACGCAGTACCTGTTTCCACACCTGTTGATGACCTCTCTGAGTTTGGGATGGCCAGATTGGATATACTCGAGGATGGATTTGCCCTTCAAGTCATCACCACGAGTGAACAGAACAATCATGTACTTTGATGCCTGTGGTCCAAAAATCTTCTCCAAAGCTTCTACACAGTTTTCTTCTTCTTTGGTGAACCTGCCAATCTGGACAACCAACAGGAAGACGTGGGGACCAGGGGAGGAAACCTGAATGCATTTGGCAATCTCGTTCTTTATGTTCTCTGCACTTTTAGATGTGTCCAGGATTCCAGGTGTATCAACCACATGGATCTTGCGGCGACGGCTGCTGGCCCGTTCTATTTCACAGCTCTCTGTCACAGAATGTGCATTAGCCGCAGACTTGAACACCCTTTTTCCCACAATGGTGTTACCTACAGCACTCTTCCCCACTCCTGTCTTTCCTATCATCACAATTCTCAGAGGAGGGCCTGCAAAGAAAAGAGTATCAGTATCTAATCGACTAACAGGTCAAGAGTTAAGTTCACCGTAGTGAAAGGTTCTGGAGACATAAAAAGTTCATAACTTTACCATTAGGAATTGAGGCTGTGGTGCCCATCTTCTTCTCTGCCTTTGCCTTGTTGTCAAAATGAAAACTAAAAAAAAAAGAACGCTTACCTGCCTTTATTGATACCCAAACTCCTCCCAAGGGGTGGATCTACTTCATTTATATGAATTCAACCCAGTCTGGTAAACACAAAGCTTATCCAGAGACTGTGGTGAAACCTCCCTGCGATCTGCTCTCTTCAAAGCTGCTGAAATGAGTTATTGCAAGTCTCCACCTCGTAAGTGATGCTTATTTATCCTGAGCTGAAATATGCATCTTACCTTTCGTCAAGTTTGTTTTCATTTTTTTTAATGCCTTTGTGAAAGTCTTACGTTTGAAATGAAAATTTGAAAGAAATTTGTTTTGGCATCTTTACTCTTTCTTATCCCCACAATTACAATCATAGAGCTATCAGTACCTTTTCGAAGACTTATATGTTGACATCTGATTCTGGCGGGGAAACAGAATTAATTCAATGCCAATATTGTTTAGTTTTGAATGGTGGTAGAATCCAAAATAATAACTCTTTGTGCTTTGTACTGTGTTTCAATTCCCACCATCGACCTTTGAATATTCAGTGTGATAATAACTCCCACCTGTGGTACTGCTGTCAGTAGCATATATTGGCAATAATGACATTCAACCTGAACAATGGTTGTGCAACTTTATACAAAAAGTGAAAGTTTGCTGAATAGTATCAAAACATTCTAAAATGAGTTTTCAAGGTTTTTTCTGACTGGAATATGTATGTTGTGTTATTTTCAAACTTCCTCTGTGTAAATAAATGTGTAAATGCAAATACCCACTGGGGTAGTACAAGTTTAAATTTGTTAATGTAATGGAAGCTCTCCCTTTCTTTGTAACTACTTTTCTGACTCATTTTTTATCTGGTGTTCGCACAGAAAACCTTTTTCGTCTATCTGAAAAAAATATCTTTGCTAAGGAGTCGGACAGCATTCCTTTAAGTGCCGGTTCCCATCATACTTGGCATCAGTTATTATTACAGGAAAAGAACAAACATTTAGGGTGTGCCTCTCTAGGGTGTATCAACGAATGGTTTTGGCTCATCACACTTGAAACATTACTGAGTTTGCACAAAAAGCAGTTTTTTTTTTCAGGTTTGGTGTGAATGTCACTAGCAAGTGCTTCAAGTGGTCAGAAAGACTAGAGAAGTTCTAAATATAGTATGTACAAGTGCGAGTCCATTTATCATTTGAATTGGCTGTGAGCATGATTACCAGTAAAAAAGTTTGAAACTTCTGAATTAATTTGAATGACAGATTATTATTCAATTTCTACATAACATGTCACTTTGGCTTGTTTGTTTGTCTTTCTTTTTTACAGCACATAGGAACCAGTATACCATCGCTCTGTTTGGAAAGGGATTGCAGAAACCCATTGAGAACACCATCCTCAATGGTGATGCGAATAGTTTTATATTATCAAACAATGTTATAATGCAGGAGAACAACACATTCAAAGTCATCAACACTGGTCATTTCTTTGATGAAGATTATCAGCATCCAGACCAGCTGGCCATTGATGTCATGGCATTGTCTCATCCTGGCCCCAATCTCTTCATACTGGCAATACACCCAGCAGACAGTGAAGAGACAAAAGTCATTGCTCAAATTGTGAAACTTCAGAATGTATTTGGTGTAAAAATGACATCAAACCTAGTTATCATGTTACCAGATGGCAAAACCTACAATTCACTCAGTCATCTGAGTTATGAGAATATCAAGTTGGTAATGTTCACTGAAAATCTGGCCAATGACTGTGAGAAGTGGTGCAATGGACACCATCCATTCATTTATGACTACAAACACTACAGCCAAGAGGTTGTGACCAAAAGGAAAAAAAACCTGGAGAAGACAAGGTAAGCACTTAAGTACTACACAACCATTTCTCTTCTTACTTTGGAGCAGGCTTGTGTCTCTTGAATGCTTTTTTACTGAGGGTCTAAGATCTTAAAACTTTCAGGTGGTGTTAAATGAGTAAGCTACCTAGCTTTACACAGTCGATCATTCCTATTGACAGATTTAAACATCAGACTGCAGAATCTGCTCATGCATGACCAAACTTTTGTGTGGTCTGTTGTGGTCCCAGTTGCTATGACCAGTCACTTGGGCAGAATACATTCTAACTTTTTGACGCCCAAGCTTCTGTTAATGGTAATCTGATGACAGTTTTTATTTGATATCTTTATTTTATTACAAAAGATCAACAATTCTAACTTAAGCGAATGATCTGCTTAGCTCAGTTTTTCAAAAGCCAATAAAAATCATATATATTTGAATACAGCTTTTTGTAGGTAATGAGAACAGAAGTGCAAATACATTAACTTTCCAAAGCTCACAGAAGGGAAAATTAATAATAGGCTTGTCCCAGAGCAAGATAAATGTTTGTTGATTTTGTTTCATACTTCACAATGATTTGATTTAACTCTTTCAGAAAATACAAACCATTGGAGAAAGCCCCTTCACACTATGAAACTGTCAATGAGTCAGGTATGAACTGCTGCAAATGAATGCATCCATAGAGGGCAAGTAAATGGTATTTGTCAGAAGTATATGAGATACAAGAAAGAAAAAAAAAGGGACGATATCAATATATCAATGTAAATAAGGATCAGGCTTAACTTAAGGATCAGATTTAACATGTGCACGCCTCAACAAATGGTTTTGTGTTATCTCTTCATAGGCATTTACGCCATTGGACAGTCACATCTTCACCCAGAAAGGGTAACACCTGTACAGAACAATGGTATGATTCAGTTGATGTAACATAAGTCATCTTATTACAGAGCTCTGTCTAATATGTTACCATTATTCAAGCTTTACCTGTGATTCAAAAACTGTCTTCTCCAGGTGACGCTGGCCCTAAAGATTTTGATGGCATATTTAACATTGTTCTGTTGGGACTGACGGGAACTGGGAAGAGTGCATCAGCAAACACCATCCTGGCTGCAGGGACCCCTCAACTGGATTCAAGTCAGCTCTTCATATCTGAATCTAGCTCCTTGCCGGTCACCACAAGATGTGAGGCAAAATCAACAGAGTTATATGGGAGTAGGGTGAGAGTGGTCGACACCCCAGACTTCTTTCATGACCAGATCCAAGGCGGCGAGGCCCAGATTGAAGTGTGTAAGAGGTACTGTAATCCCAGGTGCTGCATGGTGTTACTTGTGTTACAGCTCAGCCGGTTCACTGATCAAGAGGAAGGGATAGTAGAGAGGCTTGAGCAAAAGCTCGGCTGGTTGATCAGAGAGAACACAATTGTCCTTCTGACTCATGGAGAGGACCTGAAAGGGGTCATCTCAGACCAGTTTGTCAAAGAAAATGCTCGTCTCTGGGAAATTATAAAAATGTGTGCCAGCCGTTATCATGTGTTCAAGAACTCTTCCAAAAACACCAAGCAAGTCCGACGGCTGATGAAGAGAATTTCAGGGTGGAAAGGTCTTTTTCCACAGTTAGAGACCCCCCAATCACAATTATGTGCTGTAAATTAGTTGATCGAACTCCAGAATGTGATAAACAGGGCTCTCTATCTGAAAAAGCACCCCATTTACAAACAGTGCACTGCTGTGCTATATCTGTCTTACAAATATTTACTGAAAACAAATAAATCTGAAATCCATGCCAGTGAATGATCTGATAACTACATACTTTATAGGAGGAAAACAGTGTACATTTAACCATACGAGGCTGTGTGTATCTATTGTATCTGATTGCATTTCTTTTATGTATTTTTTAGTCTGTGATCGATATAGTAGACAGATACTAGAGAGTTAATGATAAAGCTGATGTATATTCTCAAGGTGTATTTGCACGTTATCACAGTAAAAGAAAAGAAATCAAGAGCCGCTGTTGAGAAAACTATGTAAGCGCAGACTGACACGTGATTTTTCTGTACATTTTGTATAAAGTAATATGACACTCTCTACTCTGTGTAATTTAAAGTGAACATACATCTTAAATAAAAGATCTGCTTTTTTATTTTAGCTTTGAATGTTGGCTTGGATCTGAATCAAGTTGATATATAAACCAGAACATTCATAGGAACTGTATATAATTCTCCAACGCTGGTGTATATAAAGGTTAGTGTGTAGGCCTACGGTATACCTAACATCAGGATACAGTTGAGAAACTCAAATATGCTTGTTTTGAATCAGCAAGGTCAATAGCAACATTTTCTTTGTATTTCACATTCTTGTACAATAAACAAAGGAGGACCCAGTTGCAAAAAAAAAAACTGAATCCTGCTTCCCATGCATATGTTTAAGATATCAGGCACCAGGGAAAAGTTTGTATACAGAGATCTTCTTGTCAAATACAAATAAAGGAACTTTTGAACTGTTATATAAAACCAAAACAGTTGGGAGGGGGGTCACTAAATGTAGTTTAACTGACATCTAGTGGTAATTTTAGAGGATGCACCTACCATGTTAAAAGGGGTAAAAAATGAAGTGCTTCACTTATTAAATAGTTGTTATGAACAGTTATGCTCCAGTCGTTTGAAAAAAAAAATTAAGTTCCTGTTGATGTGAATCAGAAGATGGTGACAAACCATATTTCCTTGTTATTGTATTTGTATTACCATAGAGTTGAAAAAAGTAATTGTAGTGTTTTGCCATGCATGTAATTGGCAGTTATTCCCATAGACATATGTCTATGGTTATTCCCCCCTTTAGCTTGTGTTTTAGCCTTTAGCCTTTGTTCTGTCACTCTCCTGTTTAGTTTTTTTCTGTTCTTCTGTACCTCTTTAGTCAAGTAGTCTAGCTCCTGTTCTCACTATTCCTAATAAATAAATCTCAGAAATGGTTTCAGCAAAGAAAAACAGGGATTTCTCCTTTCACTGCTTAACTTCATCAGCCAACGTGGTGTTGTCATGGAGACTTTGGAGTACCATATCCAATCCTAATCAACCAGATGAGAAGGCTATTAGCATTTAGAAATAACCTTTTTTGGGTGCTGAAAATTTCATCATTAATAGGGGATTATGATCAGGCATATATCTAGATATGAGATTTTTTCAAGATAATTTGAAAAGTCCTCACAGTCCCTTTAATCAACTTCTCAAAGCCAATTCTACAGGATTGGGGTTTTGAGAAAAGTTCAACTTTCTCTCCTCAGAAAATCAAAGGGGTTGAAAATTAGGGTTATGGTCAAACATAACCAAAACTTCTCTGTTAATGCTTCTGTTTACAATACAAAACAACCACAGTGGATTTCTGGAGCGTCGTCATCACTGAGCTCGGCGCGCCCTGGTGATGTGAGCAGCCCGCGACACGGCTCTGATGTGAGCTGCAGTTGTAGCGTGGGCTGCGGGTGGAGATGGCTGCGCCCACGGAGCGGTGCTACGACGCAGGCGGGTGCTCCACGGGGTCGACATGGAGGGTGAAGCCGTCAATGCGGCTCCTGGTGCTCCTGCTCTCCGTCTGCTCCCTTCCAGCGGTGTCGGCGCTGGTGGAGGGCCTGTACTGCGGCACAGAGATCTGCTACGATGTACTCGGCGTCACCCGAGAGGCCACAAAGGCGGAGATCGCCCGGGCTTACCGGCAGCTGGCCCGCAGGTACCATCCGGACGGGTTCAGGCCAGGAGGGCCAGGTATGGAGGGAGAAACCGAGGAGTCCGCCCATAAGAAGTTTCTGCTCATAGTGACTGCATACGAGACATTAAAGGTCGGTCCAAGTCCTCCAAGAGTCTGAGAAGTTTTCAGGGAGAGAACTAGTCTTGTTGCAACTTCAACTTTGGTTCTTTATGTGGTTTAGGTGTTTGTTACTATACCCCGTCAAATAACCACAGTTCATCCTCCATATTCTGAATACTCGAATTAAATCTCCCTCTGAGCCATGATGTACATTTCTCACCTCCAAATACAGCTACAGAAATTTAAAGCTACCGTGAGAGGTTTTTCAAGTGGGTTAAAACGACCAAAAGAAGTCACTAAATGCAGTAAAATGACTCATTAATTCAAACAAGACCACCAGGAGTATGATTTTCTACTTTTATTAACATGGTTTTAGTGTCTATGTGGCTGCCACAGGGTAGGAGTCTGATGGTGTGCTGTAAAAACAGCCTTTATTTACTTTGGAAAAGCTCCACAGGAAGTCATGTGTTTGCCTGTTTAAGGACACATGTTATGGCCCTTTTCCACTGACCTGTCTTGGCCCTACTCTACTTGCCTCTACTCAACTCTACCCGGTTTGTGATGCGTTTTCACAAGCACAGTACTACACGGCAGACGCCAGTTTTTAGTACCTGCTTTACCCTGGTTCCAAGCAAGCTAAGTCGATACTAAAAGGTGACGTGGACGGACTGCTGGTCACTCAATGGTCAGAGAATGTCATCTCCGAAGCTTCACTTTCTGACTCTGTACAAATCACTTCCAAGAGGCAAACGAATAAGTCAGCGACGGGTTTTTTATGACATCTAAACCTGACAGCACAGAACCACACTGAATGAAGACAAAATACAGCCCTAAATTTCACCTTCATGTTTCCTAAATAAGTTAAAAGTCCCTTTTAAACGAAAGAAGTTAACAGCAAAGATAGTTCGTTTAAAGAGTCTTTTAAATTAAATCAAAGTTCATCAGCACAGGAGCGATCCGTCTGCCACGAGAGTCTTTAAGCACCAATCAGTCCATTAATCCACAGGGATCCAAAAAGGAAAAACAGTTCAAAGAAGAATGATTGATCAACAAAAAATCTCTGGTATACCAGGCCCAAAAATCAAAAATTAAAGCGATCTCACAGGATCCAGGGAAGAGTTGATGTCAGGAAGCAGCTCCTTCGTTCCCTCTGCGCGCAGCACGAGGCTGTTGTTTCCCTCCGTTGTCATGACACCCAACATTGAGTCGCTGTATTACTTAAATGAAATCTTTTGAAAGCTTTTTTTTTCCTTTAAAGACCACGGTGGCACATATGTTAGTACAAAATTATGTTCGTGTCGAGTTATAGATGACATGCACGCACTTCTGCGCAGCACTTTAGCGCAGCCGTGTTATAAGATCCACGCCCACCGTGAGTCTGTAGTCGGTAGCGGACTGTAGCTTTTAGGGAGGTATTACTGATGCTTTGTGGATTCAAATGTGTACAGTTAAATAATCAAGTTACACTATTACTACCATATTCTCAGAGTATTCATTGGCCTGTTTCTTTGTTTTTACAGAAGAAGTAGGTGCCTCATCTTGTTTTTTGGTATAAGTTGTTGTTTTACTAGTCCTTTGTTGTCCTGGGAAATCCACCAACTATCACAAAACACCCAATCATTATATAAATAATCTCTTTCAGCCAGTTCTTTTAGAGTATATGAATTTTTGCCAGATTATTTCAGTCTGTGTTCCTGTCAAAACAGTTTTAGAAGTCCAAAAATTGGTAATATGGTGTTGCAAAGACATTCTTAGTGTTTTGAAAACATTATTTATTCTACCACGAAAGAGATCAGTGAATAATTAGAACATTTTGTTTCCTAAAAAATCATTCAAAGTACTCATTACATCTGAAAATAAACACACACTGAAGGGGTAAATGTACTTTGACCTCATTGTCAGCTACAAGTCTAAAAGTATGATTATCATTTTTAATTTTGATATTAATGAAAATTTCTCTTTTACTTTTTCTTATTTTTATCTATAATAGCCAGAAATGCCCTCCCTAGTTTAAGCCTAATCAAGAAAATAAGTCTAGCTTTTTTAGAAGATATTGGTTGAGAATTTTTACCTGTTAACCTGTGTGAGATTTTTCTGTTACATAGTCTCACAGGATGGAAACATGATTGTTTTCGTAGTTGTACTGCAGCATTGAAATCTTCAATAGGATCTTAATGATAAGCTTACAATTTCTGTGAGATGAAACCAGGAAGTCAGTTGTGGTTACTCTTTGGTGAACTTTCAGTACTTGTTGGTGTCAGTGAAATGAAAGCAGATGTTCAGATGATTGAGGTTTCTGTGTTCAACCAGAAATTTTCACATTGACTTCTTTGCAAAAGTCAAACCAAGCTGAATTTGGTGTCTTAACAAGAAGTAGGTTCAACAGAGAATGGCCTCGTAAAACACTCACATGATACACAGTACAGGTTACTGTCTCTACAGTACCACCATGATGGTGACTTCATGTTGTTGGGTTCATAACCTTTGTAGGAATCTAGAAACACTGTCTTGCTGTCTTTGTGCAGGATGAGGACACTCGACGGGACTACGACTACATGTTGGACCATCCTGAAGAATACTACCAGCATTACTACGCCTACTACCGCCGACAGCTCACACCTAAAGTGGATGTCAGAGTCGTCATCCTGGTCACCATCTGTGCTATCTCAATTTTCCAGGTGAGGAAGTTGTTCTCCTTCTCTGTCATAAGCTTCATCAAATCACACAATGTTCCTTGAATGTTCCCTATAAATGGTAACAAGGCTGCCAAATAGATTGTTTTACTATCCTCATCACAATGTGCTCGTGCATAATATTCATATCTCAAGGTATAATACATTGCGATATATTTGAGCCTTTGAATTAGATTTCTATAGTCCGTCTATGCTCAATCAAATCACTCAAAGATCTAAATGAGCATCCATCTATACATTTTTCCACATTACATACGACAGCTCGCACAGTTAGAGCAGCTTCTCAGCACTCTGTTATCTCACCTGCTGTGTTATCTCACCTGCTGTTGTCAAATTGTTTAATATTACATAAGGTTCCTCATGTAACATTTTCAGGTTTGAAGGCAGCGGCTTCTAGATTTGTGCGTTCATCTTTGTCTTCAGTCAGAAGGGGCGCTTGTTTTGTATTTAAGGGCTAAGTTTCGATCAACCGATCGCCCATTTTAAAGTTTTTCATCTCCTTCTTTACGCACTTTATGATTTTATGAGCTGCCATAAAACTTGAAGCAGTCGTAGTTCAGTGTCCAAGTAAAACATTGTCTAAAGTTTGCTTTCCAACCTGCAGAAATCACCTTTTTTCTCTCTGTCCAAGGAGGACCATCTTCAAAAAATGCATTGTGCTTGTTCTATAAATGTCTCTAGTTAATACTTTTGATTGATTCGCTTCTCTGACAAAAGATTATTCCAGTGTCTTGTTAAAAATGGCTAGTTGTTTGGACAAACTCTGAGCATCTGTCCAGCCAGTGCAGGTGTAACTGTCTCTCTGACTCTTGGCGCACAGACTGTTCACAAATATCCTTGAAGTTTTATTTGGTTGCGGAGGGAAAGTTAAATGATGTAGCCTCTTTGCAGGAGCGGGTTGTTAAAACGTCTGACCTGCTGTGAGAAGAATGTAGATTTGTTACAGATCGATATCAGTAATTAAGAGATATCAACATGATTTAAGACTCTTTGCACAGGAAACATGTCACGGTATCATTTTTCTCCCAATAACTTGCACTATTTAAAGGGGAAATAAACAGAGTTTTCAACAGTTAAAGATTTGTTGCCAAGCAGCACTGGGAATAAAAAAAGAAATTAACCAACCAAACACAAATTGCCCTATTTGTCTAATTGTTTTCTGAGTTAGGATGACTGAACTTGTTCATGATGTGAATTGGTACCAATGCACAAATACAGAAATTACATCAATGACAAAAGACTCAAATAGGACAGAAAAGGTTTTGACACTTCAGAAAATTGTGCAGAAGTACTTATGATAGGTTGTGCATTACAAGCATGTTCCTCTTTCCCCTCCAGTACTACAGCTGGCACAGCAGCTACAACGAAGCCATCAACTACCTGGTGACTGTCCCTAAGTACAGAATCCAGGCCACAGAGATCGCCAAGCAGCAGGGCCTCCTCAACCGCACCAAGGAGAAGGGCAAGAATCGCCGCTCCAAGGAGGAGATCCGAGAGCAGGAGGAGGAGGTGATCCGAGAAATCATCAAAACAAAGATTGACATTAAAGGAGGCTACCAGAAGCCCAACCTGTCAGACATCCTGCTCTGTCAAATCATCCTCTTTCCGTACTACGTGACCAACTACGTGACCTGGTATGTGTCATGGATTTACCGCTTCACCATCTGCAGGGAGGAGTATGGAGATGAGGAGAAACTCTACATCATCAGGTAGGTCCTCATAGAAAGCTGAACTAAGCTGCAGGGTTGGTGTGTTTTCCTCATGGTGGACTCTTTTTGAACCCTCAGGAGGTACATGAGGATGTCTCAGTCTCAGTTTGACAGTCTGGATGATCACAACAAACAGACCTACCTGGAGAAAAAACTCTGGATCAAAGAAAACTATGAGGTTAGTTTCTGAAATCATTTCCTTCCCATCCAACTGCTCATTTGCCTTCTGACCCTGTTTTTTTTCTTCACTTTACTGTGACTTTCCTCTTTCCTTGACCCTTCTTTATCCTCTCCTCCTACTACACCTGTTTACTCATCTGATAAACTAAAACTATCCCCACCCTTTTTCTCTTTTTTCTGCAACCGGGTGAAAATCTGTGATTTTTTTTTCTCTCTGTTTAAGACTTTTTATTGCAACAGCTTGAATGTAATGTGAGGAAAAAAATCTTCTGGTTCTTTTCAACACAGGCCTTTATTTTAAAGTTCGTATTTTAACCTGAAACTTTTCTTTAACTTAAACTGATTAGGAGATGTACTGTGGACTTAGTGAGTGTTAACAAGAGATCAGTATTGATAAATATTTATTGATACCAATGCCTTATTGATTCTGCTCATCCATTCTTTATCAATTCCTCCTGTGAATTTCTTGTGTACAAAAAGTAGCTTAACAGGTTTATTGTGTCAATAGTATTTTATTGAGTTTACGAGTAATTGAATAGGAAATTAGGTGATGGATTTACATATCTCTGGATATAAATAGATAAAAATGAGTAAAAATCGCCCATCAGGTGACGTCGACATGAAGTTCTGTTATGTTTTATTGACTGAAGTAGGCCACTTGGCAGTGCTTTGAGTTGTTTTAAGCTTTGAGTTTGCCGCAGTTATTGATAAAGTCAGCCATGAGCCAGCGTTTCCTGTTTGCAAAACATTTATCTGTCAGTATTTTGACATTTTTGGGTTTTAAGTATTTTTCCCAAAAAGTTATTGTGATGTATTTTTGAGATGAAGTTGAAATCCTATTCTAAAACAGAAGTTTTATCAATGTATGCTAACTGCTAGCATATCAGTGCAGTTTCTTGTATACGATAGCACCAAGCTAGCACTTTGTTTTCTATTGTGTTTTTGGTACATTAGGAATATGTTGAATGCATTGAATATGAATCTGAGAGAGTAATGGACATTTTTTTGTGAGTTCAGTTTTATAGCTTCTTCAGTACATTTTCAAAACTAAGGGCTAATGACGTCGATAGATTGAACTGTTTCTTATCATTTCTTAACAGGAACCAGCTCTCCATGCCAATCCCTGGTGTTAACATGGTGATCTTTGTTTTGCAGATATACAGAAAAGAGCAGGAGGAGGAGATGAAGGTGAAGATGGCCACGGACCCCAGAATGAAGAGGTACAGACGCTGGATGAGGAACGAGGGGCCGGGACGGCTGACGTTCATCGACGACTGATGGGCCCCAAACTTCTCTGTGTCTGTCACAAACATGCCTGCCTCAGTGCCAACAAACACGCACACACGCCGTGCTGTGTGGAGAGACACCTGTACAGACAGATAACTACTGTTTATATGGAGAAAGATATTTTCATAGAATCAGGACTCATGAGGAAGATGTGGACGTGGAATAAACTGTGAGCATGGGCTGCAGATTTCTCAGTAATTTTTTACATCAGGTTTTTTTTTCTTTTTTTCAAATCATCATGCTTTTTTTTTTTTCTTTTGTAAGGTTTAATGTATTTTTTCTGTGCCCTCACCAGCTGATTTTTGTGTCACCTGCTGGTAAAGTCCAGATGGAAGAATGAAGTGTTTGTGCAACCGGGAGGCTGCCAGTTAAAGTACTGTTACAGTGTCCTTGGGCAAGACTCAAGACCACCGGCTGCTCACTCTGTATGCTGCTTCAGATTGTGCTATTAGCATTTGTTGCTTTATAATAAATAAACCAGGGTGGGAGACTTTTTTTGTTTGTTTTATTTCCACCACCTCAATGATAGGTAGTTAAAGGTTAAATCTTGGTAACTGGCTCTTCTTTTTACATACTTTGGGCACTAAATGACTCTTAAAGGAAACCCCGTCTGTAAGGACCAATAGGCATGAATATGCTTAAATGTTTGTCTCAAACTAGAATTTGTTATTAAAGACATAACGAGTTGGTTTTTCTTTAAAAATAATACAATTTAAAACACAGTTTCTATCCTTCGGGCGCAGCCATTGTTTTACTGCCGCGATGCATTCTGGGTTGATGACGTAGATTGGTGCAGAGCATCTGGATTTCGCCGGTTCCTCACTACCAGTCGCCGTAAGTCACGAGGTTACAGGAGCGAAAAAAACATAAGAATGCCACATTGCTGCTTTTGAGTGCACTTTTCAGTCCAAAGGAAACAAGGAGACTGATGTTAGTCTGCACAGCTTCTCAAAAGACAAGAAAAGAAGGAAGTTGTGGGAAATCGCTTGTAGGCGTAAACAACTTCCGATGGACCCGTGGCTTTGTTCTGGCCACTTCTCCCCAGAAGCATTTGCTGCATTTAGCCGGCCCATGCTGATGAAAGAGCTGACAGGTGTGGGTAATTATAAACGGAGACTAAAGCCAAATGCTGTGCCGACTATTTTCCAACACAAACCCACAAAACTTCCTCTGGAAACCACTGAAGTCCGCTCCAGGACTTATATGATCCTGTATGAGATCGAGCCCGGTGCAACCATATGACCTCACTACCCAGACGTTATTGCAGCATAAACAACAATGGAGGCCTACAGGTGAAAATGTTTTTTCAAATTTTATACAAACTAAGACATTTTGAGAGATTTTATTATCGTTCTTATGTAGCTGGTAAAAACACTGATCGTTCAGGAAAATGACGTTCTGGTAGCCAGGGTACCTTTTAAAAGTTGTGCTTCAGCCCACAGTGGTGACAAAGAATGTGCTTTAGAAGTTCATGGTTTTGGGACGCTGATTTGGCTTGGTTGGTAAGGTGAGCTGTCCATGAGTGGAAAAACACATTTAAGGAAAACACCTCCATGTTGCAATGAGTTAGCATAAGCATAAGCTCACTTTTTTGCCACAGTGTCAACAGGCAGAAGTGAAATGTGTCAGAACTCCTTTCACTGATTGAAATGACATGATCTCAGGCTATTTCTGTCATTTTGGTTCATGAAAAATAATCACGTTATGGGGTCTTGACCAATTAGAGACACGCATTTAATAATCCACTTTTACACCTTGCTCAATGAGACTTTCCTCTTCTTAATTTGAGTAATTCAGTGTTAGTCCATTCAAAAATATAAGGCTGACTTAAAGAATAGTATAAGAAATCACACCACAAGATTTTCCATTAACAATAAAAATTAACATATATTTGAAACATACAAAAACAATACAAGGCAGAGGGATGATAGAAGGCCAATGTCATTCCAAATGAACACCAATTTTCTGTGATCTTTACAACAGTGAAATGTTCTGACTGGACTGGACTCAACCTTTTACTTCATTAAGTCTTTGTAATGATGCATTAAAAAATCATATTTCGTTCATCACAATCATACCTCTCTTTAAAACATATACAAGTGCAGAAACAGTCGACCTCTGGAGAGTCGGTCTTATTTTTCTTTTTTAAGTGCGGCTATAATAAGAGCTGCAGTCTGCCCAGCAACTCATTACATCATAGGAAAAACTCAGACTGAAGGTTTTACACACATTCCCCTGTTCTGTTTATTATGCTGCATAAGACATCTGGTTGGTTAAATATCTGGCTGATAAATAATTCATAAATTGAATAAAACATTTCGGATTATTCCCAGAAAGCAGTCTGTTGAAACTTGGTTCTTTTTTGTTTTGTTAGAGCTAATGCAGATAATTTAAAATCCACAAGACCAATAACTGCTTTTTGCTATGGACATGCATTACAGGCAAAAATGAAGAATCCGTACCCGAGACTCATTAAATCAGATGGATCCATTCTTAAGAACTATTAATTTCAATGTTTCTAATTCTCAATTCAGGGGTTTTAGCTATTCTGCAACAGGCTGAAGTTAGAACTTTTTGATACCACTGCTGCAGGGTAAGTGTCAGACCAAGTAGAAAATCCTCTCAGCTTAAACAGCCTTTGTTTACATTTTTGACAGATTTGTCCTCATACACGTGTCACAAGATCAGCTATGAGATAAAAGCCACCGGTTTGTCCAAAGGGGGTGAAGAAAGTTCACAGAAACCAAAAGTCCCTCACAGGCGCTTTAAAAGTTTGTTTCAAAATGAATTCTGACACTTTTCATGTGTATCGACAGTTTAGGTATCTAGTGTATGATTCAAATATGAAAATAAACTGATTTGCTTTCTCTCCACAGAAGCATGAGATCAATCAAACCAAATGATCTAAGTCTAAGTGGAAACAAATTGCTTTAAAAATAATAAATGAGGGCACAATTACTATGAACTCAGGTTGCTAAAAGGAGTGTGAAAATAGTGTTACAGATTTAGAAACCAGTTTAAATCAGGACGTAACATTTATCTCTGCAAAACCTTCAGTCTGGCAGTCTACAAATAAAATAGAAATGTTAAAAAAAAGTACATTTTTAAACGGGGAATTTATGTCTTCACTGGACGTTAATCTCTTTATAATAAACACATCTGACTGCGTTCTCTCGTACTGCATACATACAGAGCTGATTACACTTCATTATAAGTAAAAACTGGGATACTTTTGGAGTTATAGTTTTATCAACTGAAACACAAAAGTTATTGGAATTAGGCATTAAAAAATGTTCACAGATACTTTTGAAACAGAAAGCTGTAATGGATCAGTACAGCTCATTTGTTTTGTCGAACATACTCAAACTGGCTCAATCATCATCGTTTCTTCTCTTCAAGGTGCATCAGATTGTCCTCTTTGCTCCTAATATGAACAAAGTGAGCCATTTAAAGTCAGTCACCGATTTTAAAGTTCAAACAGCAAAAGAGGAACGCAAGAAAAATCCATCAGTAATGAGATTTTTAACATCAAAACAAATCGCCAGGGACAGAGAGAACTTTGGCCAAGTTTCATTTTCGTTCCTCCATCCTCCTTTCCTTCATTGATGATGTAGAAAAGACGACGAGCAAATCCAAAGGCTTGAGTGAAATCACAAGAAAAAGCTGTCCAATCATCGCTGACAACAAACAACTCCACAACAGGAAGGGGTTTGGCAATGATAAAAAAAGGCAAATAAAAGCCCTCATCTCTTTTTTTTTTTTCAAAGCACAGTCTTTGACTGCAGACATTTCTGGAGGACTTTTTGACCCTCTTTCATGAATATTCAGTCTGGGTGGGTGAAATGGAGCCGGTGAAAGCAGCACAGTAAATGACAGATAAATCTGTTGTTCCGTCCTGTACAGCATCCAAAGAGCCAGAAACTCAGTTTAGGAAATGCCTCTTTTTATGTGAAAAAACCATCTACACTGGTTAGCATTAAGTTCTTGTATTTTAGCTCCCCTGGGTTACACCATAACTACTCTTCAGATGTACGGAAGCCCATGATTGCCAATAAAAGAAAAAAAATAGTGCCTACAACCTAACGCAACTCCAACCAAATTTTTCCCTAACTGCTGGTGAAAAAGAAAATCAAAATTGTCATGCATCAGTCAAAATATGTTTCTTTTTTTTTTACTCAGAAACAGCAACTAAATCTGAATAAAGTGGTTTAACCATTTGTACTGCAAACCTACTCTGTGTGGGTTATTAGAAGACACCATGTGGGTCTCAATCACTGTTTGTTTGGAACAAAATATTGATACAGCAACATAATATCACCTTCACAAGTATGATACAAATGTTGTTACCTGGGTACTACATAGCCCCATTTTAATTTGAGAAAACACAGTAATCTGAAATATCTTTTACTGCCTATTTGGCTCACCGGACCACTTACTCATGACTTCATATAGGGGCACAAATGACACGAATGAGGAGAACATGAACAGCAGAAGATACAAATGAAGACATTGAAATGAATGAACACAATTCACAAATGTTACTATGAAAGAGGAAATAAATAGAGGAGCAGTAAAAACTTTTTTTTTCTTTGCCACTGAAGTATGCAAAGCATTTAAAGACGTAATGCAAGAGGAGGGTCTCAACCAGAGGCTCAAAGGATGAGAAAGTTTGAGAATCACTGATAAGATTCCTACTCAAAATCGAGGCAGATTTTTTATTTTTCGATCAAATTTACGGAACATACCATGAAAGATCCGATCTAAGTTTTGATGAAGAAAGTAGTAATTTTTACTTGGTGTAACTCAATGGATTTGTCTTTAACCCTCATTAGTTAAATCATTTTTAATGGCAGAAATAGGCTTCCATACATTTGCATTTCAAATCCTTCAGGGTAGCTCAGAAATAATTCAAAACACTGATTTGTGTCTGTTGCTGTTTTGAGGAGTGCTGTTTTGACTTTTTTTTTATGTCATTGAAAACTTTTTCTAACCCTTCTTCGGGCAGCACCTTCCATAGACCAGCATCAAACATTTCTCCTTTTGCTGCTTCAATCTAAGGCCAGCTGTGTTTGCTGATGAGGGAAACAGTTTAGACATGTCCCTGGATTACCTGAAGAGATCCAGGTGACTCGGTCTTCTTATTTTGTTTCCTCCTAAAGCACAGGATATCAGACGGATGTTACCTGGGCAGTAATCTCAGGTAAGCTGTGCCATATATTACCTCGCTCAAATTTTCTTTTCCACTGGAGGGAATAAACTTCTCTTTCTGGAATTACTTCCACAAATTAAGGGGCATCTAAATGTTTTGAGTAATTTTATGTCAATAATGACCTTTCTCATTCTTCTTGTTTACGAGCTCAATGAGGTTAAAGAACATCACCAACCTTCCCATACTCCCCATCTTTTCCCGCTGTGAGCTTGGTTTTAGTGTTTTGTTTTTTTTTCCGTCTTTGATGGTTAGAAGAATAAGCACTTGATCAGAATGAAAGGGGCTCAGGATGTCCACAGAGTCTTACGAAGTTTTCACCAGGTCGTACACGTAAATGAGGAAGTCGTCATCAAACTTGATGAAGTAGACGGATGGTTTGGCTTCCACCTGGTGGATGACCATGCCTGTTCGCTTGCCGCCATCCTCTTTGGCGTACTCCACCTGTTTACCCACCAGGCTGTCCACTACCTCTCCCGGTTCCCTCTCTGCAGGGACGCTGTCGTCTGGAGAGCAAGAGACAAAAACAGAAACAGAAAGTATTACTGACCGACACCTGTCCTGGCTTTTTACTTCAACGAAGACAACTGGAGACAATACCTTCTACTTTTTGCGGACATTGGGGAATCAAGAGCTGGTTCCTGTCAAGACTCGATAAGAAATAGTTTAATTCAACATCATTAGCCTTTTTTTCTAATGATTCCCTTATCTATCTCTTGACATTACGCTGGAGCAGACGGACCTTATTATTCAGCCCCAGCTATCCTAACTACCATGACCAGCCATGACTACCCAGAATGCAAAATGACCAACATGGATGCCAATGACAAACATGAAGATGCTGAACTGTAGAGGAAGAAAAACAACTTCTGCTTTGTTGGAGTATTTGGATTCAGTCTTGGTGACAGTGAACTGAAAGAAGAGCTGTGCAAAAGTCGAAGTCAGCATGTGTAAGTGAAGGCTGAGGTAAATAGAGTCAAAGAGACAGCTGAGGGTTATCACAGCTAAACAAAACCTCAGCAGAACGTAGTTACAAAGTCTCAGGGGTCGTACACCTGGTTTCAACAGGACCTCCGGGAGAATTAGTGCAAACACCATACTGACATGTATCTTTAAAATGTCTCCAATGAGAACTTTGTTTACACTCAGAAATTCACCATTACATCATTTCTCTCTGTATTTTTAAGATTAAGAATCTGTCATTTCAACTTTGTTTTAAATGTAACATATATTTAAATGTTGCGTTTGTGTTAATAGCAGAAAGAGGAGACTTCACTCACTGGAGTCAGGCATGATGCGGAGGTCTCCTTCTTTATAGTCGTCCAGCAGCTGGTACATGTAGAGGACGGGGTCTTTCTCGTAGGTGATGTAGAACCAGGTGGTCATGATGGGAGCTCGAGCCAACACCATACCCCTCCACTCCTCCTTCGGACCCTCCTCAGTCTCAAACATGTGCTCCACTGCTTTACCGATCATGGTGTCTGCTAGGTTGACGTCTGTCAGACGGGATTTAGCTGCAGGGAAACAAAGGTTCAAAATCAGGACAAAGTTCTTTTTACAGGAACATGTAGGAAACAGCACTGTTATAATTAAGAGGATCATTACAGAACAATTACTTTCTTATGTAGATGAAAAGAAAGTTGACTTAGTCTCAGTCAGTCTTACCAAGTCTGTCAGGGAGCACCTCCAAACTCTGAACCCTCTCATCTTTGTGAAGCTCAAGACCATAAACGCAGTCGAAACCATCATACTTTATCAGGTAGAGGGACGGGTTTACTGGCACCTGGTGGAGAAACACATATTTTGTGTGTTGGGATCTTTTCTACTCAACATCTCTGTGAGTCAATAGTAATCCTCCCTCTGTTTACCTGGTCCAGCACTGTTCCTTTCCAGATCACGTGTCCCCCTCCTTCCTTCCACACATGTTGGATCCTGCAGCCGACTATGTTGCGTCGAGGCTGTGACAGGACTTTGGTTGGTGGGCCTAAGCTGCTCTTATGTTTTCTTTAAGTTAATGAAAAACCACACATCAATAAATTCTGTTTTGAGATTTTCCAGACAGAAACAAAATCCATTATCAAGACCTCATTTCCCCCCTACAGAAAACTATTCAGGAGAACACCAAAATACTTGAAGTCAAAGAGCATTCAAACTCACTTGTGGGGATTCTTTTTCTTCATCATATTTGCAGAAACACCTGCATGCCCTGAGGAGAAAAGTCACAACAGCAAAATCATCAGAAAGTGTGAAAACCACAGGAACAACCTGAGGCTGTCTCAGATGCACATTCTATTTTATTGACTGTAAGCATTAAGTAATTTGCACGTCCCAACTCAGTTCTTTATTCTAATGTACTACTCTTCAATTTATGTATATAAGACCATATTATATTCTTTCTCTTATGAGGACTTGCCTTTGATAGTAATTTACTGACAAACTTTTCATTGTTAAACAAAAAAACAATATACATCTTTCAGTGTGTTTGTATGTTTGTTTACTGGCAATGAGATTGACCTCTGACCTGCATCAGCTGTGTCTCTGGGTCCCGGAGTGTTCTTCATTCATCTGGAGGCAGGGAGGCAGCCAGGCTGCCCAGCCACACAGCTACAACACACACCTGTTCAGAGCTTCAGAAAAGCAGAGGAAACATCATATACAGTTAAGACACATCTGAATCAGTGCCATCATGCTGTTGTAATACATGCATGGTTATTATGGGTGTTTATATATCATTCAGCATTAATGGAGCCTTCAAATGTGTGTAAGCTATCCATGTAAGAATGTCAGATTTTAATTTATTGGAGCACAGGACAGTTTTCCAATTCACCTCAGTCTATCTAAAAGAAACTCAGGTCCAGCAAAGTCATCAGTGTTTCTGGATCATGTTTAATTGCATGGTACAGTTCTAACCCCATTTGTGGATGCAGTGATGAACTATATTCACAGACAGTAGTTTTTCAGGGTGATTTTCGGGCCCATGCATTGACTACTGCTGCACCATCATGTCTGTTTTCAATGCAATTTAATGCTGTTCTAGATTACCTGCATCTTTCAATATTATGTTCAGTAGATTATGAAATTATTTGTCATTTGTCAACTAAAACTGTACTGAAATGACTGTCTCTGCGACTTATCTAATGAAATCAGCACATCAATCGCAGAAAATGAAAGGTTAATGGAGGTTAAGCTGTTTTACCCAGTCTCCAGTACTGAAGGGTGTTGATGAGATGTTAAACTGTTTCCTGGAGTCACAGGATTCAGACACTCATTTGCAGAATCTGGATCAAACCTGTGACAAGGAAATAAATGGTCAAAAGTTTAATTAAAATGGAAGAAACCCTCCTCATTTAGCCTGCTTAACAACTCATCAACCTGCTGTGTAATGTACAGTGGTAACAGAGTTAGAATAGCAAGAGCAACTCCAGCAACAAATGATTTGGTGCCCCCTTGTGGACAAAGTATGGAGTCTCTTCTCAGCACTCAAATCCAGGATTTGGTAATAACTAGAGGAAAATTTCTTTAGTCAAACTACCAAGTCAGTGTTTCTGGTTGGGAACAGCAGGGGGCAACAGTCCACTGCTCTCCTCAGTGTCGAACTGTAAAGGTGTCTGATGTTGGATGTTGTAGCCTCTGGGTGACATGTTGCATAATGCCCTGAACTCTGACTACAGGCTGCATTATTCATCAACAGGAATCACAGGCTCAATGTTTTATTTACTAAAGCAGTACCTGAGGCTCAGTTTATGACTGAAAAAAACATCATCAGATACTCACTGTGTCAGGGCACGGTTTAATGCCTCCTATTCATGAGCACTTTAGAGAAAAATCTTTGACTACATACACTACATACCCACCAAACATTTGATTAAGTGTGTGAAGACGGTCCTACTTCTCAACGGATCATTCATTACGCAAGGAAAAAAAATCCCTTGATGAGTGTGTGGTCTCAGTCTCTGGTTTCTTGTCCTCTTCAATAAAGTATGGTGTTTATTTCTTAAGTTATGGTCCGATTCAGAGGCAAACAGACCCAGGAGCAGGAGGTGATTCAGAGCAGGGAAACCTGTGAGAGACAGGTCACTTCCATTACAATCTTGGGAGACTGTTTATTTGAGTTTAGATGTGTTAGAGACACTCAGAGGAGCTGAGTTCTGAGAGAGGAGGACTCCACTTTCTGATTAAAGCAGTTTTTTTCCATTAGTAAATTTAGCACCCTTGTAAAAACTCGAACTGCTGCAACTCGTGTGTGCAACCAAGCCAACAAAGCGAACATCAGCATAACCAGACAACAGAGTGTCTGCTCACATTCACTCATTTAGACCTTTGCTGTCTTGTTAATTTTTGCTTCACAAAACCCAAGATGGCAAAGACCAAAATGTAAAACCTTAAACTGCACATCAGTTTTACTGTAGCCAACCACAAACCACCTATCCACTCATGTAGCAACAGCTTACACTGTCTACTTGTCAAAAAAAAAAATATATATATATCATTTAAAGAAACAAATATCCATAAAAAGGAGCTCCTTTCTTGCTATGAAATCACAAGATATTTTGCATTTTTTACTAAAGAAAAAAATTAGGGACAATAAAACTGTTTGAACCCTATGCAAGTTTAGCTATTTATCCTATGGTTTAAATTTGTGAAACAGAACAAGTTGATGGAGCTGAGTGAGTTCAGCCCTCTGAAAGGTTTCATGTACCAAACATGACACTTCAATTATTGATCAGGAGAGCCTGTGAGTAAAGCCTGTGGTGTATTATTTATTTGCAGACAGGGTGTTGTGTAACATAGCCGACCCCCCTGACAGCTCACTGAAAAAAAAAAATACAACCAAGATTTTTCAAAGGAGAACTGGGACAATGTGAATGTCACCAACAGTTACAATGAGGAGGACGATTATGATGTGTTGCAACATGTAGATTCAGTGTTTCCCCTACGCTTATGTTAGGGGTACTGCGCCTCTCTCTCTCTCTCTGGGACAGAAGTTTAAGTTTTATCATCTTCATCTCATTCTTTACAAATCAACAGGAGTTTTCCTTCAGCTTTTTTCTGAATTAACCTGAAAGCCTGTTAGTTTTCATACCACATCATAAGTGTATGTCTTTGTGCAAGGGTGTGTCCAGACTTCCAGAATGGGGTGGCAGTGACATTGGTGGGGGTGGCCAGAAATAGCAAAATTGGCATTTTATTTTTCTAAAGAAAATCCTGCATACTCTTTAATGCTGCGAAGGAATTAAACTAGTTTTGTAGTTTAAGACTGGTTTAACAAACTACAAAGTACAGTGCCAATTAGTGAGAGTGATGTGAGAGTTTACTGTGTAGTTAAGCAAATATGAACATACCTTGTACAGACAGCAGGAGACCAATTCACCAGTGGTCACATCACTAACCTCTGCTGTTCACTTCAGCCACAAGAGATGTTTCAGTCAAACCAGCACTCCACTAGTTTTATGTACTCAGGGCTTTACTCTGGTGCCCTTTAAATGCAGAACTATGACAAAATAAGGGAGAATAGATCTTAGGAAAAGGACAGTGCTATCTGTCCCCAGTCATTTAGTATCCCAGCATGCTTTGCACAGCAAAAATGCTGCTGGCAACACAGATTTTCAGTCACCACTGGTTGAAGTGGGCGATGGTAACAGCTGAACTTTGAGAACACAGCTCACATTTTAGATGTAAAAAATTTGCAAAAAAAGCAGCCCACTGATTTAATTTTACATCACATGCCAATTTCTACCCCCAAAATCCAAAGAAAGTTGTCAGTAGGGATGTGTAGATTTGAACCAATACAGTACCAATGCCCAGTACCCAGGAATCAGTACCAGTACAGTACCAATTTTTGGTACTGCTGTGTTTGTTTACATGGTAATAAATGTTAATTTGTTAACCAATAAAATCCGAAAGTAATTCAATTTTAATAAATTTGTTTATCAATATCAATTTTAAGAAATATATCAAAAGAACATTCAACTGTTTGTACTGTAAAATCACAGTTATTTCACAAATTTAAACTAAAATGAACTACAACTTAATGACACAACTAAGCAGTGTTTTTCATTTAAAATGCACAAATTAAAACTGGCTGTACATTCTCCAAGCCCATGTCTGGCGTGAAAACTCGTCTACTCTTCCACTTCCTCACAGTCACAAGGATGCGTTCATGGATCGAAACATGGTACTGTTTGATTTTACGTGGATCTTTGTGAATCGTTCTGTTTGCATTAGGTGTAACAGGAGGGCTTGCTTGTGGATTGGCATCCAATGCATTTGTTTGTCATGAAAAAGAGTTACAGCACCTGATTTATGCTGTGGGAGAAGTGTCACTTTGAATGCCTTTTAAATTTGCTCTCTCATGAAACATTAGTCACTTCACCTCACTTTAACTATTTAAAGAAATGTTTGTGAATCAAATCCAATTATCAGTTTCACTGAACTAACAGTCAGTACTGAAACAGACTCCAGCTCATTGCTGGTTACCTGCAGGGGAAACTAACAGACCAGAAACTCAGAGATATTTCACAGCGCTTCACTGCAGCTGGTGGTGATTTCCCTCCTGTTGCCACTAGTAACACAAGATTAGTCATCTGTTGTCATGAGAGGCCCAATGATGCCAGGAGCAACCTACCATTCAACATTCAACTTAAAACAAAACTGAAAGCTGAGACATGAAAATCAGAGCTAAACTGAGAGTAAAACTACAACGTTCCTCACACGGTCCAAAAACTCCCTCTTAAACTCATCGTTTCCCCCGTCCTTCTCTCAAACATCTGGATCACATAAACTCCCAGAACTGCCTATATACTGTTCAGGCATTCAGACTTGAGCTCAGTGATTCACCAGGGCAGGGGTTTCCCTTACATCTGGTTTTAACACTCGTTCTGCTCTTTTCAGGGAAGAAACCCTGCTCATTTAAAACTTGCATTCTCCTCCCTGTGATATGTTTTCTCTGAGTTAAAGCCAGCCAGTGCTCTCATTGAGACAAAAGATGTGTTTTTGAACACTTAGAACTTAGGTTGTTGCCATGGGAACATTTTAAGCTAGCCTCTTTGCTACAGTCTAGCAGAGCTCTCAGTATGCTCGGCTATCCTTAGAAACATGCAAAGCTTGCATCTATGCTTTACTGCTGTGGAGCAGCAGCCAAGTAAGAATCAGCAGAGAGCATTCAAGTTACACTTCAGTGAGGCTGTAGCCGTCGAATGCCCGTGAACAGTATGTAGTGGGACCCCTTCATTTGCAATGTGCATATGGTGCTGCATGAGGAACATGTCATGTCATAACCACCTTTTTTCTCCTTTATTTGGCTCTATACCAAACCTTAACTCGCCAGGGTCTGATTTTTCCATGACTGGACAACAGTAAATTTCCTCTACCTCTTGGAAGAAGCCTACCACCTGCACCATGCACTCACCACCGTGTATGCAGACTCTGACTTGAAAAAGTAAATATGCACATTATGCTTCTGATGTCACTGATTCCCAGGGACAATGCTCAAAGCAGATGCTCAGTTATGGGAGGCAGATATGATGACTTTAATTCCAGCACTCAGAAGCACCTTGTCTCGGCACTGATTGATATCATAGGCCTCTATTACACTTCTCATGTGTCTCTGTTCAACCTCTGTTCAACCTCTGTTACAGTGTTTCTAAAATCGTGGCCCGGGGACCACTAGTGGTCAGCCAGCACTACCACGAGGTCCACCATAACAATGAGTAAAAAGTGGGTGTTTTTTTTTCCCTTGGTTTTTTTTTTTTTTGTGGCTTCCATCCCCAAACTGCAGGGGGCAGTGTATCGGGAATGCTCATCTGGCAGAGCACCAATACAGGGACAGCAAAAAAATAAATAAAAATAACGAGGAAGAGTAAACCTCTGACACTGGCCAGGAGACGGCGAGATGAATCAGCCACATTGAGCACTTTGGACACTGTGGAGACTAACATTAATGCCAGTTCTAGTAGTACTAGTTCCACTGATGTATGATGGGAGTTTTTGATTCATCAGTTTGCCACCTGGGCTGTTGTTTTGGGGTTATTTAGCTTGGTGGTCCATGATGTTTCTTTGTGGGATGAGTGGTCCATACGTCCCCTTTGTACATCAGTTTTAGGGTGAAACACAGAAGTATCACTGCATTTCAGCTTCTCATTTACATGGAAACAAGGTTTTAGCCAACCTACAACCCAAACTTTTGAAAATGGCTTCTAAAGTGGATTTTTCTGAGCTAGTTCTCAGTGAAGACAATGACGCAATGCTCTGCTTTGTGCATAAGCATTACACTTTCATTGTGACATGGGCCATGTATGAACCCGGACAACAACAACAACAGTAATACTAGTTGACCACACTGTAGTGTTGTGCTTGTGCCGTTTAATCCTCCGACCGCCGTTCAACAAAATGTGCATCTATTGCACCATTTCTGTACTCAGCGAAGAAGCATTTGATTGAAACGCCAGATGATCAACTCATCTCTTCCTCGGCCTCTTACCGTTTTCATGTATACAGCTACTACAGTTCGCCATCTCTGCATTTCCTTGTAAACAGAATTTTTTCACGATGTTTTTTTGGCTTCAGGGTGAAACATTATGACAACAAAATGCTGTCATGTAAACAGGGCTTTAGTCTAAACAATTTGAGATACACAGCTCTATTACACCTCTGGTACGTCTCTTATATGCCTTTGTTCTGCTTCTGTTCTACCTCTATTAAGCCTGTTACACCTGTGTTATGCCCCTCTCACATGCCTCTGTTATGCTTTTGTTCCACCTCTGTAACGCTTGTGAAATTCCCCTAACATGCCACTTTACCCCGTTATGCTTCTTTTCCACCTCTATTACGCCTCTGATATGCCTCTATACCTGCCCTGAATGTTGGCTCAAAGGCGTAACAACTTGGCCCCCGCCTTACGCCTTTGTGACTTTTATTAACTGTGAGTTGAAACAGTCCGGTCTTGAGCGGGTTGTGTGAATGGAGCTTTTGGCAAGCAGCCATGCTACAGCATCGAGCTGCAAGCTGCATGTTTTCACACTGCTGTAACCACAAGACTCCGGTGTCTAAAGAACTTAGGAGGTAAAAGCTTTAGGTTGAGGTATGACAGTAGCTTTACTGCACTTTTCTCCTGTGTCTAATGAAAACCTTAGTGGGCTGAGGAGGACTACAGCAGAGCGCAACAATCTGCAACACGAGGGTCACATGACAGACATGTAATACATCATTTACAACCTTCTACTTAAGACTTGAGTACCAAGCTACTAAATGCTTCCTAAATGTATGTATTCAGCCTCCATCCGTCAGCCCCAAGAAGATATCTCCATCCATCTTCTATACCGTCTATCCTGCTATTCAGGGTTGCGGGTGGCTGTAACCTATCCCAGCTGTCATTGGGCGAGAGGCGGGGTACACCCTGGATTGGTCGCCAGTCAATCGCAGGGCTGACATAGAAACAAACAACCATTCACGCACACACTCACACCTACGGTCAATATAGAGTGATCAATTAACCTAATGTGGGCATGTTTTTAGTCTGTGGGAGGAAGCCGGAGTACCCGGAGAGAACCCACGCATGCACGGGGAGAACATGCAAACTCCGCACAGAAAGGCCAATCATGCCCAAACGGGGATTCGAACCGGCGAACTTCTTGCTGTGAGGCTGGAGCGCTACCCGCTGCGGCACCGTGCAGCCCCAAGAAGATATCTTTTTCTTTTAAATTATCTTTAAATTATCTTTAAAAATATTTCCCATGTGGAAAATAAAGCTATTGAATAATCATCTTCTAAATCTGATAAAGATAAATCTGCTGCAATTGTCATTAATGTTTAACATCTAATCTCTGATCCCAGCACAGTGGAATAGGAGCATCAGCAGGTAGGTTATAGTTCTACCTGCAGGATCAGACTCCAGGTGACCTTTGCATTGATTTGCTTACAAGTTCATGAAGGGGGCGTTACCACCCGATGCCGTCAAATCACCTTTCAAGAACGGGAATACAAAAATACCAGAGGTGTACACACTACCTTCACATCATCATCTGAATATCAATGAAAAACTCCTGCAAAATATTCTGTCAGAGGCTGTGCCCAAACAAACCCCTTTGGAAACATAAGGGTTTTATTGATTCAAGGCTACAATGTGACAGCCGTCTACACTCTGTTTTTGTCATTTACTCAGCTGTCAGAGTAACAAAAGGCTGCAGATATGTCCACCACCTAGCTAAGTGACTACATACTGGAAAACATGAAAAAAATTAAAAATCATCTGCACTGACAAACGAGCCAGAAGGTTCTGCAGAGCCAGCGTCAGCCATGTTGCTCGCCTTTTTTCTCTCTTATTTCCAGCCCCGTATGAGGGGGAAACACGGCGAACAGGGGCCTCAGTCAGGCGGAAGAAAGCGGGGCTGCCTGACCGTTCTCTGCGGAAAAAACCTGCCAAATCCCAGACAGAGGGACAGCAGCGGGCTGGGGTAGGTCTCCGGCTGTCTGCACCCCCCGCCCCTCCCCCGCCAAACCAACCGTCGGCGGGAGAACGTCAACGATAAAACGAGCGCTCAGTGTGTTTTGTTTCTGTCTGTTTACCTGCGGGCTGACTCCTGAGCTAACTGACAGGTGCACGTTTGTTGTGTCTTACCGTTATATATTTATTAACAATGGAGGACGAATCGGGCTGCAGCGGGGTGTCTCGCCTCCTGCTGTCTGTCCACAGAACCCGTTTCGACTTCACAGGAACCAGCATAGACTTCACGGCCATCTCACCAACGAATGTTAAGACACTGAGAGTTAAACACCAGACATCCGGTCAAACCTTTCACAATAAAACCACTGCTGAGCGGAAACGTGACATGCAGCTTTTATTAAATCATAAAATGAGATAGAAATGTAAAAAGTTACCACATCCTTTTTCACTTTGTAACTTTGTATTTTAAACTTTTGACTTTTTATCTCTGTCCAAAACTCAAAAAGACCTGAAACCAACATGTTTTAGATAATGATTGGCTGATATTTTTTATAATACTTTTAACAACATGAATACGAATATGTATACCAATCTGCATGTTTCTACTTGTCTTGTCATATAAATATCTAAAACCTAAAGTTTATATATAAATATATACATACACAAAAATGTATTTGTAGGACCCACTTATAAATAAAATAAAATAAAATGATTGATAAATTCAAAAAATGAATGTTTCACGGATTGCAATGTTAACTGCAATAGAAATCAAATAAACCTTTGAAAAAAGGGGTGCATTTTCATTACGGAGAACCTGCATAAGCGGGTATTTCATAGCCTCTCCTAATGGATCACAAACAAATAGAGATGGATTAAAAAATTAACTCATTGAGCTGATTTCTTATTAATTATTTAATATAGGCTACTTGTTTTTGACACTACCAATCAATGGATAATGTTTCATGCTGGTGTTTTAATGTTGACTACCATGCCTTGATCTATTACCAAAAAAAAAAAAAAATCCAATGACAAATTATCTACTGTCAAACAGATAAAGATTTATATAGAACTTAAACCTTTAAACTTAAAAGATTAAAGAGAATACATATGATGTAGGTGGATAAGATCCCATTATCTACAGTCTATGGTTAAAAAAAATAAAAATAAAAATAAAAATAATTTAAAAACAGCCTACTATGACGTGATGAGAAACCCAGCTCTTATTTTCCTTTCACCTTAACTTCCGGGTGTATTGCTGCGAGTTTGACTTTTCCCCTCTCTCCTCCCCTCGCTCGATCTGCCAAATAGTGCAACCAAGAGGAGATACAAGGACGCTGACTGGTGCATTACGCTGTTTTTCCTGCCTAATAGTGACCCGTCCTGCTGTTGAATGCGACAAGAGAGGAGACAGACTGAGAAAGACAGACAGACACACTTAAACAGAAGAAGATGGACAAAGATGAAAGACAACAGAAAAGAAACAGAAAGCCTGACCAAAGACAGATAAGAAGATAAAAGCAAGGACACCAGTTGTTATTTCATTCTGTCTTTGGCAACTTTTAAACCTCACTGAGAGGGGTTTTTATCTGAGTAAGAAAAGGCCCAACATTAATTCATTTTTATCACCTGCAATAACAAAGAACAGCACCAGAAACCTAAAACGCCTAACTGTTTCTAAATTCAACACTATTGTGTCTTAAAACACTTCCAACATAAAGAGCAGAAAGAGCATTAATAGTGCTTTGTTCACCCAATTGTTTATTGATGGTGCATTTGACAGTTGACAGTATTTGAAAGCTTTGTAAGTGCAAAAATCAGCACAAAATAAAGTTACTCACTGAAGCTTTAAAGCAATCGTTTATCCTATGTTGATACTATCGAGGCTGCGAAGAGATTATTTCGACCCACATTTTTTAATGTTACATTTATTAAATATATGCAGTAAGTTTATGACATTTTTACAATTGAATAAAATGAAAATAACTCTCTGTTTTAACACCTCTCCTCTCTTGTGATTTTGAATTCATGCATTTAAAGTTAACAAGCATGCACTGTAATGATAGGGAATGCTAGTTTTTTATGCTGTCGTTGGAATGAAGATTAACACAGCTAGATCCACTATCTATCTATCTATCTATCTATCTATCTATCTATCTATCTATCTTACATCCCTTTAAACTGCTGCATGATGGACAGAAGATGCTCGCTCCGTTTCTGGATGTTGTTCTGCTCCTCCCTCAGTTTCTCCTGTTCCTGTTGCACCTCCTCCTGAGGAAAAACACAAAAGCTTTGTTCAAAACTGTACGTAATCATATTCCTCATAGTTTTATGGTGAGTATGTATTCATAGTAAGCAATTCTGCACGAGGGAAATGCCCAAATATTTGTTGCGAATGTAGGAAAAAAAACACTCCACACGACAGCCCCCCAAAAGTGAAGCCAAAGCATTCAGCACTTCCCCCCTCCTGGCTGACTGCAGTATACACTATAAGGTCTGCCTAATTTTTGTTGATACAACAGTCAAACATGAGCAGAATTCAGGAGTAGTTTTTGTCACTTCAGTTTTTACTAACCATGCTCATTTATGAAAAAGCATATCAAATATTATTTTCAGTCATCTGATGCTCCAAAAGAGGTACAGCATCACGACTGACAGCTCTGCTGATAAATGAGGCTGTACTGCAATGCTGTGTGCACCAGATCATGAGAGTAGAGGAAATGAGAGAGATACAAATACCAGAGTCAATGAACTTTCTGCTGACTGCTTTTTGACATATTAGCTGAGCTATTGTGGACTGAACCAACCTGACTGATGTTTCATTGGTAAGTTAATCATCAGACTGCAAAAACTCTATTTCCAAATTTATATCATGCTTGCACCCATAGTGGGATTTTTAGCCTCACGTTTCTGCTGCAGGAAGAAGTGAAGGTTACACTCTGTGGTTATGTTCACAGTTCTAAAATCTCAGACAGCACAGATTGTTTTGTTTTGTGAGAGTCAACACAACAGCCTAATCACGACTGAATTTTTTTTGAGGCTCTTGTATTTTCCAGAAAAAGATCCCAACTAACAGAGATAGAAGATGTGTGTGTGCGTGTGTGTGTGTGTGTGTGTGTGTGTGTGTGTGTGTGTGTGTGTGTGTGTGTGTGTGTGTGTATGTATGTATGTATGTTTTTGTGAGTGTTTGTGTTTTCTGACTCTGAGTCTGCAGAGCTCCCTCCTCTCTTTGTCGTTCTCCTCTGCTCTTGCTCTGAGCCATGCATCATTTTGGGAGCGATGTCTGTCTAACATCTCCTGCAGTTCCTGAATAAAACATCAGCAGCAACACAAAGAGTTATAAACTAAGGAATTTTCATTTTCATCTCTCCTTTTTTTTTTTTGTTTCTACTTTTTTCAGAAGGACTACCAGAAAAACCATAGAATTTTTTTTTTTTTTTACATAAGACTTAGAGGAAAGTGGAAAGGAAAGGAAACTTGAAATGCAGTAACCAACCATCAGGCAGACACTTCCTCCAATGCCTGATAACTCATCAAAATTTCAATGGAATTAAGTGGAATAAATATGAGCACCAGTTGGGCATTATGTCACTAAATGTCACTGACTCACTTTGAGCACCCTGTGCTTTTTCCTTCCACATCCTGTTAAATATGCTTAAGTTGTGCACAGATATTTTAGCTGTAATTTCTTGTTTCTATGACTCAGGGCAACCCTAAAATTGCACACACCAGCTCATGAGTTTGGCATCAGGGAGGTGAGCAATGTGAACAAGTGGGAAGGTATTAGTTAAGATGCAAAACGAAAAAATAGTTTTGCCAACATCTGTGTACTTCATTATGTTAGTTCAAAGAAAATACCACAATCTTCTGTGTTTCATGAACTCAAAAAATGGTGAATACCTACCGTTAGAGATAATGATATTAACAGACTGGGCAGGCCATGCTTAAACTTGGTATATCCTCATTTCTGCCTAATTCTCATACTTTTGGAAACTAAAGTGGAAAGTAAAAGTGTGATTTTGTAAAATTTTATGCTGGCAAGATCTTGTGTAAACAACTAAGAAGATAAAACTACATTAGAATGGATAAGATTTGAATACATTAAATAATTCGACTGTTTAGCATTACATTACAGCAGATCATGGTTTGTATTAACCCATCCTTAGTTAAGTTAGAGTGGGTTAAACGGGATTTGTTGACATGTAGATGGGCTTTGATTGGAGCAGAATAATCACGGACCTGTTGCTGTTGTTGCCTGTGAGTCTCATGAGCTTCTCTCTCTCTTTTCAGAGCTGCAGCAGTTTTAGACAACTCAGATTTGTGTCTGGAAGTAAAGGAAAGTCACTGATGAGAAAATGTATTTTCATCACTGTAGTCATTTACTTCGTCAACCAGATTATCACCCCAAAGTGTCCCAACTGTGTTGAATCAGACGACAAATGGTGGCTGCATTAATTTGTGAGATTCTTGTTCTGATCTAAATACATATAATATACTTTTCACATGTACCTGTCAAGTTTTTGGAACTCCTGGTCCAGTAAATTGAACGCTGTCTGAATCATCTTCATCGCCTGATTTTGAATTGCCCTGAAGTCTTTGTGGACAAACACCTGCAGGAGGAAATAATATTTAATCTGATCAGTTCCTCATCTTTTTCAAAAGCTTCAACTGTTGACTGTTCCAACATAATAACATTACAAGCACTGATGGGACATGATTGAAAAAATTAATCTATTAAATTAGAGATCCTGTGGCTAATAAATTGCAATTGATTTTAATCACACGTTAATATTTCAGGAATTGAAGGGGCTTTTTGGTGTTATGTGGTGTCGGCAATAGGTGACAATGGATAAAAATAACATTATATCACGTAGTAGGTTATATATGTGTGGGTATGTATCTGTATATGTTTGCATATGTATATATGTAAATATATATGTATTTATGTATGTATATGTGTGTGTGTGTCATGTATATATGGGTATATGTATGTACGTGTATATGCATGTATGTATATGGAGGTGTATATGGTTATTTACCATAGAGAGAGATATAGATAAAAGGTTGGCCAACTAGACCGTTATTAATTAAAACGGGAGAAGAGGTGTAAATTAATAAGTTATTCTTCCTTCCACTCCTTTTTGAAAATGTAAGAGAAGGTAATCAAGTGATTTAAAGTTTGTTTTGTTTTGCGTTAATTGCAATGATTTTTTTCTTTTTTATTTATTAATTTTTTTTGTCGCTTGTTTGTCTTCTTCTGATTCAACACAAAATTGCAAAGTTTCTCTGTTTTAACTCTCTGTTTGCTTTGTGTTATTCTTTTACATTTTTCCAAATAAACATTTTCATTCATTCATTCATTCATTCATTCAATACTTGGCAACAGTTTTCACTTTAAATAGATTTTGTTGGACAACTGAATAAATAGCGATACTCATAAGCTTAAAAAAAAAAAAAAGCTTGTGTGTGTTATATGATTACCTGTGCATTGACAAGTGTGTTCTCCACCTGGTCAGGTGGAGCGGATTCACTCAGCTCATAGCGAATGTTGGGAACCTTTGTGGGTGTGAAGCTGTTACAACCGGAATGAATCCAAAGTGTTAAAATTGAGACATGAATTCAAAATGTTTCATACTGAGGTATAAACTGCAGAAACACACAGTATACACAGGCAGAACAGGTGTGCATGAGCAGCTGACCTGTGGCTGACTCCTTGCAGACCAAACTCTGACAGAATCTCCTTCATCACTGTAGGGAAAAAAGCTCTTTTATTCTTTGGTCACATTTCATTTTCATTTACTTTATAATGTTGAAATCGGTATTCAACTTTATCATTATTACTATCTGATCTTTGGCTTGCATCTGTCTCAGAAGCCTTTAGACTCAAGTTTTATACTTGGGTTAAATGTGGATGATGTACCTGGTTGTCTCTCTGAGGGGTTGATGAGCTTCATCACCTTCAGATCATTAAAATCCTGCTCTTCATTCTTCCCTCCAAACACATACAGCTATTAACCAAGAAAACATAACAAACATAAAAACACAGATTATACACCAAAGGATATGTATGTAAAATAATATGACATAAAAAATTACATAACTATCACATAGTTGATATCATTCAGCTGCACACTGACATGGCTGTGAAGGATGAAGGCAGTGTGTCCATGTCGACGGGCCGGAGGAATCCCAACATACAGAGGAACCTTCCACTTCATCTTAGCTGGAGAAACAGAGGAGATTTTATAGTATTTCCAAATCATTTATATTCATTTACATATATTTACAGCTCAATTAGTTGACTCGCCTATACTGAGTTTGTGGATGTCATTCAAAGAGGTCTCTGTGCCATCCTCATTGATGCTTTTACCACCAAATAGGTAGATATCCTAAAGGAAAAAATCATCGGGAAAACGGTCATAAATTCAGTCAAAGTTGGCAAACAATAAAAAATGTGTTTTGTTAAACATGATAAAGGCTTTCTTTTCCCTTTTTAGAGATGCGTAAGGTACGACAGTATGGTAAAAGGAACAAAGGTCTTTAAAAATGCCCTTGTTTCGAGGCGACATCAGAACCCTTACCAGCACAAAATCTTGGCAAAAATAAAGTGTCTGTCAATCAAGCCCAGCTTTGACTAGGCTACATCAAAACATATGTCTTTGTGTGTGTTCACCTTGTCATGGTGTGCTGTCAGTGTTTGTCCACTACAGGCAACGGGTGATTCTCCTTTTACCTCCCATTTCTGCCAGATCAAGCTCTCTACAGTCAAGAAAAGCACTGAAATCAGACTTTGAAGACTCAATAAGAATGCCAACTTCAAAATGTTAGGTGTTTAAAGGTTTGGGTACAACGTTTCCCAATTTTACACATTTGGTAGGGGTTTTTAATGAATATATATATTTTTTTACAAACAATTCATGTGTCACTTCTGTCCTTAAATAATTTGAAGAAAATATGTTTTACTTGACCTCCTGGGTGAATGTGACTCATGTTGTATGTAATAAGATAATTTTTAATCACAAGAAAAAGACAAAACAGTTTTTTAGATGACAGGACCTGGGGTGTTACAGCTGAAGCTCTGACATGTTACGCTTCATATTATCCCTCTAACGTTGCACAACTAATGGGCTTTCATTGACTTCTATCAACAGATATCTGTGAGTGAGGTATAATACAATAGTACTCCTGTTGTACCCCACTTAACCCCAACCTCTTCCTCAGGTTTGAAATATTCATACAGACTTTCATCATGATCCACGGACAGAAAAGGACATGAGAGCTGCAGAAACTGCCCCCAGGGGCATAGGTGATTGGTGTTTACCTGTGTTGAGAACATAGAGGTCTTTACAGAAGTCTCCCTCCACATTAAAACCTCCAAACATGAAGACCTGATCTCCAACCAGAGCAAAACTCTGATCGAACCTATGCAATAAGACATATACACTTTTTGCACATTATAAACCCACATGCATTCAAGTGATAGAAAATGTGTGAAAGAAAGCATGTCTTACAGAGCAGGAGGCAGTGATCCGTTTGTTTTGACAGGTGTCCAGGTGAGAGACACTGAAACAGATCAGAGAGGAGCATAAACAGTTTAAAAGGACTTTGAAAAAAAGGAAGTGGCACAGCCTAATTTTGTTTACAGATTTCTATACAAATAAAATAGAAACCCAAAATCAAAAGAAAAACCTATGGACCTGTGTTGAAAACCAACAAGTCATCTGTTGGACTCCCTTCCACGATTCCTCCGTAGACATAGATGTTATCTCCCACTGCAACAGAGCTGTGCCTGAGGGTCCTGAGTGCGACACCTCCGACAGCTAAGCAATCCCAGGTCAGAGACACTGTGAGGAATTCACTTTTTAAATCACATGGTACTAAAGCAAGGTCAACAGTCAAGGTCAGCACCAGATGAACATTTTCCTCACCAATATCAAAGCTGTAGACTCCTGGGAGACACTCAGAGGCCTTGGGTCTGGATGTTCCTCCAAACAGATACAGCTTCCCCTTAACAACACTCAAAAGTGAATAAGAGGCAGACGCAGCTGTTTATTTGAAATTTGACAAAGGTACAGTTATCCCATTCACTCTGTCCTCGTTTTGAGTGTCCTGCATGAAAACAGACCTTGCATCTGAATCAAACAAGATGCATGAGCAGACATGAAATGTTGTGTGTTATTTGTTACCACAGAGTGTGTCCTTTTCTGGCTGAGGGGATGTCACCGCTCTGAGGAATCTCTTCCCACATCAAATCATCATGAGAAACTACAAACAACAGCAAACATCTGTGTGTAGATTGTCCAAGTAAAGACATCATGTGTATCACAGAAACAAGATTTTAGAACCAAACTGTTAACATGTTGATTTCTGCTGGAGGATTCATCTGAAGATTGGGAATTCTTTTACAAGCACCTTCAAGGAATCACAAATTTTTGCATTTCCATGTTGTCTCAAAATGTCAATACCAGAGGTTTCCGATCAAAAATATGCAGTCTGAAGAATACCTCAAACCCTTAAATCCTCTTTTAGCCATTTTCTTGGAAATTTGGGTGACATGTTAAATCTGCCATGCAGGGACATGTGTGCATTTTTGTTTTGTACCTGTAAGCATGTAGAAGTCATTGAAATAGACAGGGTGGTCCTGCTGAATAAATAAAGAGGAAAGAGGTAAAACATCACCATTCAAATTTCATGATATAACCATCTCTTACGATGAATCCTTAATTTTTCAAGGCAAAGTAAAGATGCCATATTTTTTTAGAGGTGAAGACCTTTACTGAAAATAATGTTTCATAAAGTGATAACCTCTGGACCCATGCTGGACGCTCCCCCAAACAGAAAGGCAACATTTCCTGCCACAGCTACAGCATGACCATGTCTGTGAGAGAAGATAAGATCTGATAAGAAGGGAATCAAATGATCATCAATAATACATTTTCTACACAATATGACCTACCTAGGATTTGGAGCCTCTCCTCTCATCTCTTTCTCCAGCCAGTGACCGCTGGCTAATGCCATCTTCGACTCTGCTTTATAAAAACACACAGACATGGTCTGAATACCCAATCAGCTCAAATCTGATGCTTTAAGAAGAATCTTGTGTTCCTACTCTGGGGGTAAAAGTCAGTGTGACATCTTTGTTTCAAAGTATAGCCACATGCTGCAGATGCTGTAACCCTGAGGTGTAACCAAATAGGCCAATACAAAAACTAAATACAAGACTGTGTGGCTGCTCTCTGAACTTTCATCAGAATCAAACCTACCTGTGGAGGTTTGTGCTCAGACCAGAGTTGAGTTCTTGGTTTTCTCGCCTCTATTGATGTATTATTCTGTAGAATAAATAGCTGCACTAAAGCCATTGATGATTCATCCTTGCTCACAGCCTGACTGGTGTCCTCTGTGTCTAAGCTTACAAGTAACACTTACCAGGTACCCTGTTACCAAGCAACACCTGACTCAAAACACAGTGATGACTAGAGCAGGTTAGCATTNGGGATTTTTAGCCTCACGTTTCTGCTGCAGGAAGAAGTGAAGGTTACACTCTGTGATTATGTTCACAGTTCTAAAATCTCAGACAGCACAGATTGTTTTGTTTTGTGAGAGTCAACACAACAGCCTAATCACGACTGAATTTTTTTTGAGGCTCTTGTATTTTCCAGAAAAAGATCCCAACTAACAGAGATAGAAGATGTGTGTGTGTGTGTGTGTGTGTGTGTGTGTGTGTGTGTGTGTGTGTGTGTGTGTGTGTATGTATGTATGTATGTATTTGTGAGTGTTTGTGTTTTCTGACTCTGAGTCTGCAGAGCTCCCTCCTCTCTTTGTCGTTCTCCTCTGCTCTTGCTCTGAGCCATGCATCATTTTGGGAGCGATGTCTGTCTAACATCTCCTGCAGTTCCTGAATAAAACATCAGCAGCAACACAAAGAGTTATAAACCAAGGAATTTTCATTTTCATCTCTCCTTTTTTTTTTTGTTTCTACTTTTTTCAGAAGGACTGCCAGAAAAACCATAGAATTTTTTTTTACATAAGACTTAGAGGAAAGTGGAAAGGAAAGGAAACTTGAAATGCAGTAACCAACAATCAGGCAGACACTTCCTCCAATGCCTGATAACTCATCAAAATTTCAATGGAATTAAGTGGAATAAATATGAGCACCAGTTGGGCATTATGTCACTAAATGTCACTGACTCACTTTGAGCACCCTGTGCTTTTTCCTTCCACATCCTGTTAAATATGCTTAAGTTGTGCACAGATATTTTAGCAGTAATTTCTTGTTTCTATGACTCAGGGCAACCCTAAAATTGCACACACCAGCTCATTAGTTTGGCATCAGGGAGGTGAGCAATGTGGACAAGTGGGAAGGTATTAGTTAAGATGCAAAACGAAAAAATGATGCCTTGAAAAAATAGTTTTGCCAACATCTGTGTACTTCATTATGTTAGTTCAAAGAAAATACCACAATCTTCTGTGTTTCATAAACTCAAAAAATGGTGAATACCTACCGTTAGAGATAATGATATTAACAGACTGGGCAGGCCATGCTTAAACTTGGTATATCCTCATTTCTGCCTAATTCTCATACTTTTGGAAACTAAAGTGGAAAGTAAAAGTGTGATTTTGCAAAATTTTATGCTGGCAAGATCTTGTGTAAACAACTAAGGAGATAAAACTACATTAGAATGGATAAGATTTGAATACATTAAATAATTCGACTGTTTAGCATTACATTACAGCAGATCATGGTTTGTATTAACCCATCCTTTGTTAAGTTAGAGTGGGTTAAACGGGATTTGTTGACATGTAGATGGGCTTTGATTGGAGCAGAATAATCACGGACCTGTTGCTGTTGTTGCCTGTGAGTCTCATGAGCTTCTCTCTCTCTTTTCAGAGCTGCAGCAGTTTTAGACAACTCAGATTTGTGTCTGGAAGTAAAGGAAAGTCACTGATGAGAAAATGTATTTTCATCACTGTAGTCATTTACTTCGTCAACCAGATTATCACCCCAAAGTGTCCCAACTGTGTTGAATCAGACGACAAATGGTGGCATTAATTTGTGAGATTCTTGTTCTGATCTAAATACATATAATATACTTTTCACATGTACCTGTCAAGTTTTTGGAACTCCTGGTCCAGTAAATTGAACGCTGTCTGAATCATCCTCATCGCCTGATTTTGAACTGCCCTGAAGTCTTTGTGGACAAACACCTGCAGGAGGAAATAATATTTAATCTGATCAGTTCCTCATCTTTTTCAAAAGCTTCAACTGTTGAAATGGGTTCCAACATAATAACATTACAAGCGCTGATTGGACATGATTGAAAAAAGTAATCTATGAAATTAGAGATCCTGTGGCTAATAAATTGCAATTGATTTTAATCACACGTTAATATTTCAGGAATTGAAGGGGCTTTTTGGTGTTATGTGGTGTCGGCAATAGGTGACAATGGATAAAAATAACATTATATCACGTAGTAGGTTATATATGTGTGGGTATGTATCTGTATATGTTTGTATATGTATATATGTAAATATATATGTATTTATGTATGTATATGTGTGTGTGTGTCATGTATATATGGGTACATGTATGTATATGGAGGTGTATATGGTTATTTACCATAGAGAGAGATATAGATAAAAGGTTGGCCAACTAGACCGTTATTAATTAAAACGGGAGAAGAGGTGGAAATTAATAAGTTATTCTTCCTTCCACTCCTTTTTGAAAATGTAAAAGGATTCAAGGATTCAAGGATTCAAGGAGTTTTATTGTCATACAACCCATGTAAAACATGGGTGGGACGAAATTAGGTTACCCTGGTCCTGGAGCAAGCCCAATCATAGAAATGAGAATAATGAGAATAATAAATATAAATATATACAAATATACAATAAAAAAGAGAATAAAAGAAGGTAATCAAGTGATTTAAAGTTTGTTTTGTTTTGCGTTAATTGCAAAGATTTTTTTCTTTTTTATTTATTAATTTTTTTTCGTCGCTTGTTTGTCTTCTTCTGATTCAACACAAAATTGCAAAGTTTCTCTGTTTTAACTCTCTGTTTGCTTTGTGTTATTCTTTTACATTTTTCCAAATAAACATTTTCATTCTTTCATTTATTCATTCATTCATTCATTCATTCAATATTTGGCAACATTTTTCACTTTAAATAGATTTTGTCGGACAACTGAATAAATAGCGATACTCATAAGCTTAAAAAAAAAAAAGCTTGTGTGTGTTATATGGTTACCTGTGCATTGACAAGTGTGTTCTCCACCTGGTCAGGTGGAGCGGATTCACTCAGCTCATAGCGAATGTTGGGAACCTTTGTGGGTGTGAAGCTGTTACAACCGGAATGAATCCAAAGTGTTAAAATTGAGACATGAATTCAAAATGTTTCATACTGAGGTATAAACTGCAGAAACACAGAGTATACACAGGCAGAACAGGTGTGCATGAGCAGCTGACCTGTGGCTGACTCCTTGCAGACCAAACTCTGACAGAATCTCCTTCATCACTGTAGGGAAAAAAGCTCTTTATTCTTTGGTCACATTTCATTTTCATTTACTTTATAATGTTGAAATCGGTATTCAACTTTATCATTATTACTATCTGATCTTTGGCTTGCATCTGTCTCAGAAGCCTTTAGACTCAAGTTTTATACTTGGGTTAAATGTGGATGATGTACCTGGTTGTCTCTCTGAGGGGTTGATGAGCTTCATCACCTTCAGATCATTAAAATCCTGCTCTTCATTCTTCCCTCCAAACACATACAGCTATTAACCAAGAAAACATAACAAACATAAAAACACAGATTATGCACCAAAGGATATGTATGTAAAATAGTATGACATAAAAAACTACATAACTATCACATAGTTGATATCATTCAGCTGCACACTGACATGGCTGTGAAGGATGAAGGCAGTGTGTCCATGTCGACGGGCCGGAGGAATCCCAACATACAGAGGAACCTTCCACTTCATCTTAGCTGGAGAAACAGAGGAGATTTTATAGTATTTCCAAATCATTTATATTCATTTACATATACTTACAGCTCAATTAGTTGACTCGCCTATACTGAGTTTGTGGATGTCATTCAAAGAGGTCTCGGTGCCATCCTCATTGATGCTTTTACCACCAAATAGGTAGATATCCTAAAGGAAAAAATCATGGGGAAAACGGTCATAAATTCAGTCAAAGTTGGCAAACAATAAAAAATGTGTTTTGTTTAACATGATAAAGGCTTTCTTTTCCCTTTTTAGAGATGCGTAAGGTACGACAGTATGGTCAAAGGAACAAAGGTCTTTAAAAATGCCCTTGTTTCGAGGCGACATCAGAACCCTTACCAGCACAAAATCTTGGCAAAAATAAAGTGTCTGTCAATCAAGCCCAGCTTTGACTAGGCTACATCAAAACCTATGTCTTTGTGTGTGTTCACCTTGTCATGGTGTGCTGTCAGTGTTTGTCCACTACAGGCAGCGGGTGATTCTCCTTTTACCTCCCATTTCTGCCAGATCAAGCTCTCTACAGTCAAGAAAAGCACTGAAATCAGACTTTGAAGACTCAATAATGCCAACTTCAAAATGTTAGGTGTTTAAAGGTTTGGGTACAACGTTTCTTAATTTTACACATTTGGAAGGGGTTTTTAATGAATATATATATTTTTTTACAAACAATTCATGTGTCACTTCTGTCCTTCAATAATTTGAAAAAAATATGTTTTACTTGACCTCCTGGGTGAATGTGACTCATGTTATATGTAATAAGATAATTTTTAATCACAAGAAAAAGACAAAACAGTTTTTTAGATGACAGGATTTGGGGTGTTACAGCTGAAGCTCTGACATGTTATGCTTCATATTATCCCTCTATTGTTGCACAACTAATGGGCTTTCATTGACTTCTATCAACAGACATCTGTGAGTGAGTTATAACACAATAGTACTCCTGTTGTACCCCACTTAACCCCAACTTCTTCCTCAGGTTTGAAATATTCATACAGACTTTCATCATGATCCACGGACAGAAAAGGACATGAGAGCTGCAGAAACTGCCCTCAGGGGCATAGGTGATTGGTGTTTACCTGTGTTGAGAACATAGAGGTCTTTACAGAAGTCTCCCTCCGCATTAAAACCTCCAAACATGAAGACCTGATCTCCAACCAGGGCAAAACTCTGATCGAACCTATGCAATAAGACATATACACTTTTTACACGTTATAAACCCACATGCATTCAAGTGATAGAAAATGTGTGAAAGAAAGCATGTCTTACAGAGCAGGAGGCAGTGATCCGTTCGTTTTGACAGGTGTCCAGGTGAGAGACACTGCAACAGATCAGAGAGGAGCATAAACAGTTTAAAAGGACTTTGAAAATAGGAAGTGGCACAGCCTAATTTTGTTTGCAGATTTCTATACAAATAAAATAGAAACCCAAAATCAAAAGAAAAGCCTATGGACCTGTGTTGAAAACCAACAAGTCATCTTTTGGACTCCCTTCCACGATTCCTCCATAGACATAGATGTTATCTCCCACTGCAACAGAGCTGTGCCTGAGGGTCCTGAGTGCGACACCTCCGACAGCTAAGCAATCCCAGGTCAGAGACACTGTGAGGAATTCACTTTTTAAATCACATGGTACTAAAGCAAGGTCAACAGTCAAGGTCAGCACCAGATGAACATTTTCCTCACCAATATCAAAGCTGTAGACTCCTGGGAGACACTCAGAGGCCTTGGGTCTGGATGTTCCTCCAAACAGATACAGCTTCCCCTTAACAACACTCAAAAGTGAATAAGAGGCAGATGCAGCTGTTTATTTGAAATTTGACAAAGGTACAGTTATCCCATTCACTCTGTCCTCGTTTTGAGTGTCCTGCATGAAAACAGACCTTGCATCTGAATCAAACAAGATGCATGAACAGATATGAAATGTTGTGTGTTATTTGTTACCACAGAGTGTGTCCTTTTCTGGCTGAAGGGATGTCACCGCTCTGAGGAATCTCTTCCCACATCAAATCATCATGAGAAACTACAAACAACAGCAAACATCTGTGTGTAGATTGTCCAAGTAAAGACATCATGTGTATCACAGAAACAAGATTTTAAAACCAAACTGTTAACATGTTGATTTTTGCTGGAGGATTCATCTGAAGATTGGGAATTCTTTTACAAGCACCTTCAAGGAATCACAATTTTTTGCATTTCCATGTTGTCTCAAAATGTCAATACCAGAGGTTTCCGATCAAAAATATGCAGTCTGAAGAATACCTCAAACCCTTAAATCCTCTTTTAGCCATTTTCTTGGAAATTTGGGTGACACGTTAAATCTGCCATGCAGGGACATGTGTGCATTTTTGTTTTGTACCTGTAAGCATGTAGAAGTCATTGAAATAGACAGGGTGGTCCTGCTGAATAAATAAAGAGGAAAGAGGTAAAACATTACCATTCAAATTTCATGATATAACCATCTCTTATGATGAATCCTTAATTTTTCGAGGCAAAGTAAAGATGCCATATTTTTTTAGAGATGAAGACCTTTACTGAAAATAATGTTTTACAAAGTGATAACCTCTGGATCCATGCTGGACACTCCCCCAAACAGAAAGGCAACATTTCCTGCCACAGCTACAGCATGACCATGTCTGTGAGAGAAGATAAGATCTGATAAGAAGGGAATCAAATGATCATCAATAATACATTTTCTACACAATATGACCTACCTAGGATTTGGAGCCTCTCCTCTCATCTCTTTCTCCAGCCAGTGACCGCTGGCTAATGCCATCTTCGACTTTACTTTATAAAAACACACAGACATGGTCTGAATACCCAATCAGCTCAAATCTGATGCTTTAAGAAGAACCTTGTGTTCCTACTCTGGGGGTAAAAGTCAGTGTGACATCTTTGTTTCAAAGTATAGACACATGCTACAGATGCTGTAACCCTGAGGTGTAACCAAATAGGCCAATACAAAAACTAAATACAAGACTGTGTGGCTGCTCTCTGAACTTTCATCAGAATCAAACCTACCTGTGGAGGTTTGTGCTCAGACCAGAGTTGAGTTCTTGGTTTTCTCGCCTCTATTGATGTATTATTCTGTAGAATAAATAGCTGCACTAAAGCCATTGATGATTCATCCTTGCTCACAGCCTGACTGGTGTCCTCTGTGTCTAAGCTTACAAGTAACACTTACCAGGTACCCTGTTACCAAGCAACACCTGACTCAAAACACAGTGATGACTAGAGCAGGTTAGCATTTAACAGGACAAGAGAAAATTGAAAAGAAGCAATCAATACTGGATTCTTATGCCATTTCTGCATGATGCTAGGATACTTAATCAAAAGTGTTATAACACATTTTTTATCTCATTTTTTTTAACAGAATATTCAAAAATTTAACTAGCTTGTAGCTTTTGTGCATCTCATTAAGTTGCTATATTCTCAATATTGTCCTTATTATTTGACCTTCTGACCTTTCCCTCAATTACTGGCCCAAATATATCAGCTCCATTTCTGATATTTTGATGTATTATTTCTTATCTGGCATTTCACTGAAATTATCACTACTTCAAAATAATAAAGCCTTTGCTATCCAAAAAAATCTTCTGATTTAGTTAAGAGCAATGATTTTTTTTTCATAATGATATGCAGATTTCAAACACATAGCATTTTAGCATCTTTAGTTGCTTTACAGTTGAGCTGAAGACATTTTATAGCCTGTTATGATTTCACTTTTTCATCACAAGGAAAACAAATATTGTAGCATCTATGCCATGAGCAGGCTCAGATAAAAATGTGTAAAATCAAAGAACATTTATAATCCATAACACAATATTCCCATAATTTCATGCCAGCATGCTCATGGCAAGAATGCTACACTATGTTTTCCAATTTGATGCTTTTTTTTTTAACATTTTCCTTCAATTTCCTGATCATGTGTGTCTGCAGATGGATGTATCCTTAGTAATCTCAAAGATATGACGAGGAAAAAATTCTCCTCTCCATCCTCATTTTCATCACTCCTCTGAAACAAAAGCAACATGGGGTCTGTTTATAGCAGGGGAAAGTGATGCCTCTCATTTTTAAATACTCCTGCGTCTGATTGATGATGCAAAGCTGCCTGTCACGTTTCCCACCGTCACCACTCCTTTTTTTTCTAATCATGTTTTATACACACACACACACACACACACACACACACACACACACACACACACACACACACACACACACACACACACACACACACACACTCGACCCCGCCACAGCTACCGACACGTGATACCCGTGTATCCACCTCCGTTTGCCACTGTCGGAGCAACCGGAAGAGGTTTAGCTTTTAAAAATAAAATATACATTCTTGCAAAGTCACTGCTTTGCGATGGAATTTATCACCTCTTTGAACTAAATTCGTTCACTGTATCTTTTTTCGTTTGTATATTTTAACGTTTCTGTTTGTTATTCCGTTTTTTATTTATTTTATTTTTGTGGATATAGCATTCATTTCTTGGGTTTTTTTTTCCTTCAGTGCTCAAACTGTGATTGTCTGACCCAAAATATCATCCCAAGGTAAAGCTCAATTCTTCAGAAACTAGCACAGTGCAAATAGTGTGCGGGTCACAAAAAGGTTTGTTGGGGAGTTGGGTACTTGGTTCCTGAATTAAATGTCTGGATGTCACCAGAAAAGGACGTCAAAAATAAGCAAGAAAAGTTTATTTAGTGTAATTTATTTCTATTTTTTAAAGTGGGGTCACTAATAACTTTGAAGTGAATATGCAAGCAACAAGTGGAAACAGAGTCTGTTGGTGATGTAAGGACAGTATAAAAGCATAGCATAGGCCTGAAAACAAGGGCTGTGTCCCAAACCCTGTACTTCTACACTTATACTTATTGTTTTGAGTGCATGAGTACACTGAGAGTATAGAAAAATGCTGTTTAATTTATCAGCTGGCGCACCCAAGGCAGTCAAAAAGCTGAGAGTTTAGGACACTTCAGATTGTGGTTGATGGTTGTAATTGGTAAATGACAGATGAGCACCTGTGAATGGTTGTGAAAAGCAATAAGTGTGAAGCCACAGCATTTAATCTGGGACAATACAGCCCTGTCAGTGCGCTGTTCTATTAAGTGCATATTGTACGCTGTGCACTTCACTTTTGAGTGTACTTGCCAAAGTATGCGATTTTAGACAATAGACTGTAAAATAGATGGATGTAATCTCAGTGATGTCACCTGTCTGTTTCTGAAACTGAGTTTAGAAGCAAAACTGTTGGAGATATTGGAAATGGGATGGGTGACTACCCTGCAAACTAACAGCTATGGAGCATTCATTAGTCATATGATTTGAGCTGTGCCTCTTATTAGGCAAGCTTGAAGTCTTAGTATCGTCTAAACTATCGAGTTAGAAAAAAAAGTCACCCCCATACAGTGTCTGCTGGCAGCAAAATTAGTGATTCAGACGTGGGACAGTTTTTGTACCAGGCTGTGATCATGTAAATTTCTACTTTGGTCTGTGTTTGAGCTGTAAGCCTGTGTTTTAGCCTTTACCTCGTGCTCTTGCGCTCTCCTGTTTATCTTTCTTCTTCTCCTTGCTTCCTTTTCTGACAGGTAGTCGAGCTCCAGTGACCACTATTTCTACTACATAAAGCCAAGACTTCATTTTCAGCAAAGAAAAAACACACATCTTTCTTCTCATTGCTAAGATTTGTCAGTCCGCATGGTGTTGTCATAGAGACTTAGGCGTGCCACAAATCAATCCTGTGCAATCCAACCCCTTCAGTCCCTTTAAGGGAGCTAGTAATTAGCATGGGGGGGGCTGATAATGTCATTTTAAATGAGGATGATGAGCAAGCATGTATCTAGAGATGAACCTTTTCAAGATCACCTTGAGAGTCCTAATGGTCCCTTTAAACCTGTATCAGAGGAATATACAGTATGCAACTTGGCAAACCCCTTTTTCCTCACCTCTTAGTTTAGGTTTATTTTTCACCTCTGTGTAACATGTTTATCACTTTTCATTAAGGTTTTCCTTTCCTCTATGTGGCTTGCTTTTTTCAGTGAACGTTGTTGTCGATGAAAAGGCTGCCTTTGCCGTTTCTAGTTGGGGTAAAAACAGACGTTTGCAGATTGAGCTTTTGCTTTGAAAGGAAGCCAAACCGGAAGCGCTGGCCCAGTTCTGTGCCACCGTTAACTTCACAGTGTCGGTTCGCGTTCACGTGAGCGGCGGAATCTGGCTGATCTAACGGAGGATCCAACGGGGACATTGTGGACGTTAACTCATCGTTACCGTTACCGAGTTATCTCTACCCGTTGGCTTGGTTTTAGCCTTCTCGGGGCTAGATACGGATTCATCCTGGAAGCACCCGGAGAACCGCGGATATCGACGCGGCATGGATGCTTCGTGACTCGCGGCAGGTGTGAGGAGATGTCGGGGGAGCCGCCGGTGGCAGCCGGCCGTGTGGTGCTGGTGAAGAAGATAGTCATGAAGGACGGAGCTGCGGTGGGTGGATGACCCGCCATTTTTATTTCATTTATTTAATGAAATTACCAACCTGTATGATTGCATTTCACGAACTGATACAGATAAATAAATGTTGTTTTCAATTTAGTAGACTGCTAAAATATATTCAGTTCACGATTTATAACGATATATCTCCAGTTGGTATTTGCTTACTTATGTCCGTTGGAGGATGACATAACCGCGAACTTGAATGCATGACGTATTTAACATTGTGAAACACTTTTACGTTAAAAAATTCTTATGCATGGCAATTTTACAGCTAAAAAAATTAAAAGTCTAATATGTATTTTCCCAGTGTTTCCACTCCCCCGTATTTGAAGACCCTATTGTGGCTATGTGATAGTACTCTGTCGTTGAAAATGATAAAAAAAATACCCCAGTACATGAAATGAATGAAAATGAGCCATTCGAGCCGCTCTGGTCTAAAATGGCTGTTTCGATGGGGATGCATGGATGTTGTAATGGAGACATCAGAACAGGTTTAATGTGGCCCTCAGTCAGCTCGGCTTAGTGTGAGGATGATGATAATGTGGATCCATTATCTGTTATGTAACAGCTCAGTACACCGAGGGCAGGCGGGGACTGCAGCTTCAACACTGTACAGCCTCCATGGCTCAGCCAGCGTCCATTTTAACAGCCCTACGCAGACATAACCCAGACATTTACAGTCTCAGAGCAACATTTTTTACTACATACTGTGATATTTCTATTTTATCTGACATACCAGTTACAACGCAAACGGATGTGAGCTACTTTAAATTGTCACAAAAGAAATTGCCAGACAGTTTCATCATGAAGCATTCACTGTCAAGCTGAATGAATGAAAATTACATTTGTTGTTGTTTACTTTTGGCTATATACATGGAATGTATGAGATTTAACAAAAAATGATGAGCCTCTTTCATATTTTCCTTGTTTTGAATTGATATGATAATGGGTAGGGCTGGGCAATTAATTTCAAACCAGAATAAATTGCTGCTGAATAAATCTTAAAAGCTGACTCACATGTGATGTGAATTTAGGGGGAATGTGACTCCTGATATAGTCTGTAGACGTCATCATTCAATGTTTCCACTGGTGTTAAAAAAAGTAAACTGAAAATCCCAAGCTGGCATTGTCATAGAATAGCAATGTAAATCAAATAGCACCGAAAAAAATGTAAAAGAATGAGCTTTTCATTACCACAAACAGAATGGCTGAGAACTGTTACAGACATTATTTTTATTTTGTGGACAATAATAGATCTGATGAGAAAATGTCTATAAATGTGGATGTACACATATCAATGAGAGGAAAAAAATGTTGAAGAAGCCATTCATGTAGGATAGAGACAATCAGTTGTTAAAAGCTAAAAGATAATACACAAATATCTCATAAACTAAACTTCATCATAACGTCCACACTTTAGTCAGTTTATTAATTTGTTGGTTAACCAAAGCTACATAGGTCAGCCCAATGGGGGGGGCAGATGTCCTTAGGTATGACATGTTTTGAATGGCCAGTGTGACCGCGTCCCGAGGGACTACTTTAGTAGACCCATGCTCACAGTTGCTGACAATCAGGTGCAAATTAGGCATCTGACTTTCAGCCCCTGGGGGTACCACAAACTCAAACCAAAAGTCGATAGCAACAGTAGAATAAGATGTTAGGCATTGGTAGAGAAGATTTGGTAAATTTTTCACTAACAAACTCATCTCACAAATGCATGTTCCTGACACATGTGGTGCCATGTAGAAGAAAAATACACAGGCTTTCTAGTGGGGGAAAATTTATTACCAAGAAGCATTGTACCAAACACTAATTGCCTCATGTTATGCTATGTAGAGTATATGAGTAAAAAAGCAAAAGTAGTACAGATGCTCATTGTGATATTGTAAATATATCGTTATCTTTTTTTTCCATATCACGCAGCCCTAGCTGAAAGTCCAAAAATGAACCATTCCAGATGAAAGGTTTTAAGGTGAAGGACTCTAATGAGAATAAAAATGACACAGCATGGCTTTTGCTTTGGGCTTTAGGGTTAAATTTCTCACTTGATGTTTGAAAGAGAGGCATCCAGTGTACCATCTCCTAAAACACTTCACAAATTCTACAAGCAACCTTTTTTTTGTCGTGTGTGTGTGAGTAATACTCTCAGATTTTAGATATGTCAGGACACCACAATGTTACAAAATGTTATGCACTCGCACCCCTGTAACTCCTCACCACAGCAGTGGGCCAAACAAAACCAAATTAACCAAAGTGACACGTAAGAATAATCTCTCTAATTTCATGCAGACTCACCTGCTGACCTAAAGCTTAATAACACAGAAGAGAACTCATTATCTAAGTAGTCTAAATCTGTGAAAGAAGGACCTGCCATGGTTCGAGCTAAAGATAGAAAATAGTTCATCTAACCAACCCAATCCTTTTCATGTGTGTCAGTGGGCTAACAATCACTTATGTGACATTATTGGTGCTCCACTTTAATGTCTACCCTGTGTGAAATACCAAGAGGGCTCTGATGACAAAATGACTTTTTACTGTTTACATAATTCCTTTATTTTGAAAATTGTGTTTAAATGATACTCCAGTCCTGATAAAGTTACATCTCATCCCCTCTAAAATATCGAAGTCTATCTGAGCTTGGTTTTTAGTTGACCTGCTTTATGTTGATAACACTGGGTTTATTAAAGACACTTGATAAGACAGGTTGTCTTGTTCCTGATCACACTCGTCCTGGTTTTCCGTGAATAACTCCTCGCCCTGATTGTTGAGACACATTAAAGTCTCTGTGATTTGAGATTGTAAAATGTGTTTGTTTTGTGTGTTTCAGCTGCAGCAGGGCATCGGCAGGCCCAGCGTCTATCATGCAGTCGTGGTCATCTTCCTGGAGTTCTTCGCCTGGGGGTTACTCACCACGCCAATGCTCACTGTGAGTAACACTGTACTATGGTGACGAGATGTTTGTCACGTGTTTGTGTCAGCCTCTCATCAGCTGATTAATTTCATACACTGCAAGTCTGCACTGGGATCTGATCTAACATGAGAGTGGAATTCATAGCTGCTCTTCAGTCATTCGACTCTGTGTTCCAGGCCTGATCCATGTTAGCACCTTATCAGCAGTATTTCTGTAAGCTCTTGTGGTTTTTAGAGAAGAGTTGTATTGTTGAGAAAGCTGATGTTTTGTATGACTGAACCTTTTTGAATTTTAGTTTTAGCAAGACAGTAGTCTGTATCTAATAAGGCAGATTGATATTTGGCGTCTTTTTGATCAAGACTGCTTTTTTTTTCCAACATACACATCGGTCACATAGACGGAGCAAGTTGTTTACTTTCTGTTGGGTCTGATGTGTAATACAATGTTCCTCGAGCTACAGATGACAATTTTTAACCATTTGAACAAGAGAAAGTCAGGATATCATTGAATAGAGTCTGTTTTGCAATTTTTTTTCCATCTCAACAAAATAGTTATGTATCTTTTTGGCCAGCATTTTTCTCTGATGGATCAGTTAGGGTGTTCTTTAAAGAACAAGACTAATGTTTTGTATCTTAAAGAAACTTTAATGGTAGATTTACTTATAGATTCCTGGATTTGATTTCAAACAAGGAGAAAATCATTTGCAATTTATTATTTTGTGTAGTGATGGGGAATGGGGGAAGTTCCTCTTGTTGTACATCATCAGTGTTTATATCTTGTTGCATTTGCTCCAGAATTGGATTTTGCTGAGCAAGATCTATTCAGATAAATATTTGGAATGTGCCTCACAAAACAAATGTTCTTCTCCTTTGCTATCCATGAAGGCTAAGATATTTGTGTTGTGGGTCTTTCTGCAGGTTTTACACGAAACATTCCCCCAGCACACATTCCTGATAAATGGACTCATTCAGGGTGTAAAGGTAAGAGCTTCATTTTTGATCATCCTGCTTCTATGAAATCAAATGTTGTACAGTTAGAAACAACATACACTGTAGAATTTCACTTTGTGCAAAGGTTGTTCATGCTGTTACTGACTCCTCCTCTTCTGGTCCAGGGTCTGCTGTCATTCATGTCAGCTCCTCTGATTGGTGCGCTGTCTGACGTGTGGGGGAGGCGGACCTTTCTCCTGGTTACCGTCTTCTTCACTTGTGCACCCATCCCTCTGATGAGGCTCAGCCCCTGGTAGAGTTCATTATTTTCTGCTTGTGCAAAAGTGGATGTGTATTTTTATCTGAGGTTCAAAATATCAAACCAAATTATTCAACTCTAGCCGGACTTGCATGTTCTTGTTTGTGTTTATGAGAGAGAAAACTGAGGTTGTGTTTCTTCTCATGCTGCAGGTGGTACTTTGCCATGATCTCCATGTCTGGAGCTTTCTCTGTCACCTTCTCAGTCATCTTTGCCTACGTTGCTGATGTGACAGACGAGAGGGAAAGGAGTACAGCGTATGGTCTGGTAAGAACGACTGCCAAACAAGATTAATGCGTCTTACTTAAGATACTCAAACAGTTAAGAACAAGGGTGCCTGATAAAACAGTTTGCGTTGGTTTTCTATCTCAGTACATGCATGGCGGTCTCATCAGCTAAATGAATAACAAAGACCTGACATCAAGACGAGATTAGAGGTCTTTTCTCACTTTGAGTAGAGCATTTAGCAAGATACAGTGGCAAGGAGAAACTGCCTCTTGCCAGACAGACAGAAACCTTGAGCAGAGCCAGACAGAGAGAGATAGAGGGACACATAGAAAGAGAGTGAGATGGACAGAGATCTGAACCTAACATTGCAGTTGTTGCGGTGATGATAACGATGAGACTGCAATAGCTGTGAATGACACAAGCTCTGAAACCTTAGAGAGCAGAAATTAAAAAGTCAGCTTAATGAAAGAACAAACCTCAGCTAAGAACAGAAATGCCATGAGACATTAAGTCCATAGGCTCGTGAGGAAACTGTTACCTGCACCAGTTGGTTTTCTATCCTCTAAAATTACTCTTCTACATGTTTAGGTGTCCGCCACTTTTGCTGCTAGCCTGGTGACAAGTCCAGCGATCGGGGCGTATCTGTCTGCCTGGTACGGAGATAACTTAGTGGTTCTTGTGGCCACATTAATCGCCCTGGCCGACATCTGTTTCATCCTGCTGGCTGTACCTGAGTCTCTGCCCGACAAGATGAGACTCAACACCTGGGGTGCACCTATATCCTGGGAGCAGGCTGACCCATTTGCTGTCAGTACACAATATTTAATCCTAAATCAGTAATTCAATGATGAGTTTAAAGCAGATCATTTGTTTCGTGGTTTAATTAAGCATTTTTCTTTGAAAATGATGTAGATATCAGTTCTTTTTTTCATGTCTCTCATTTCTCTGTCCTTCAGTCTCTGAGGAAGGTGGGCCAGGACTCGACAGTCTTACTGATCTGCATCACTGTGTTCCTGTCGTACCTGCCTGAAGCAGGACAGTATTCCAGCTTCTTTCTCTACCTGAGACAGGTAACACACATCACTATCATTACCTCCTCTCTGTCATCAATGCTCTTTTTTAACTGCAATCCATGTTTCAAATGAGTATGTGTGTCACTAAAAGGGATATGCTTTCCTTTTTGCTATCAAGAAAGACACAAAAGCAGCCAATAATAAATGCCAGCACCATCCCAGAAAAAATGTCCTGTTTGTGCTGTAGGACTAAAAATCACAAGCTACAAAACTAAAGACCTTCTGTGTGCCCCTCTGTACGGTGGATAAACAAAAACAATACAAAATCATAGAGCTGAGTAGGAGAACTCTGGCTCCTCACCAGCTTGTTGGAGTAAGAGTTAAGTCACCTGAGGAATCCAAAAATTCAAACATTTGTACATCTGTACTCAGCATGGAAGTAAATAAAAGTGGAGAGTAAGGAAATAAGCGGTTTTACAAATAAACAAAAAGAATTAAGAACATCAAAAATAACATCCGTAGATAAAACCACAAAGAGCGTTTTGGCGTAATACTTTTCTTTGGTTAAGGCTGCTGTGTAAGCTAATAGCATCCTCGTACATTGTGCACTTCCACCTTCTCCTGAAGGAGAATTCAACCTTCTTCTAATGATTTCTGTTTTTCTCTCCAGGTCATAAATTTCTCCTCCACAACCCTTGCTGTTTTCATCGGAGTTGTGGGCATTCTTTCCATCGTAGCACAGGTAAAAAGATTCTTATTTCATCATACCCTTGTGATTTCATCATGGTGTTTTGCAAAAGCAGCTTTCAAAGAACTAATATAAACTTACAAAAAGAGGTTTATGATGTAGTCATTGATAATTGGTTAAAATAGTTAGTGCTTTTTTAAATTGTACATGATCGTTTTCAGTTAATTCCTCTTATATGTTCAAGGTTAAGGCTCTGTTGACATTCCCTTACCCGCTCTCTCCCTCTCTCTTCCTCGTTCTGTCTTCAGACTCTGTTCCTCACTCTGCTGATGAGGACTCTGGGGAATAAAAACACAGTTCTGTTGGGTTTGGGCTTCCAGATCCTGCAGCTGGCCTGGTATGGCTTTGGCTCTGAGCCATGGTGAGATCTGTTCTTTATTTTCTGTTATGATCCTCAGCTTTCTAAAAAGACTTTTAGGAAAAAGGAAGATCAGTCATGGGCTCTATATAATCCTGTTTTACTACTGGAGTTGTTTGTTTTTATGTTCTCACTCTTAAAGACTTAAAGTCTCTGAGTTTGACATTTCTACCAGACATTTATCGGCCTTAAACTCTAACACTTACACTACCTGGAAAGCTGTGCTGGACTTAACGGAGTGTAAAAATCCCCAAATCCAATAACAATCAGGAAAGAGCTGCTAAGATTAGCCTCTGCTCTAAAAGTATCAAAAGCAGTGTCCTCACAGCAAGATAACCAGTGAGTAAGGGGACCTTTAACCTTTAAACTAAAGTTATCACTAAGTGCAACATTAATTCATGGCTCTGGCACAAAACCTCAAATGAATGAATGTCATGAAGTCACACAGTGGTTATCTTTCCAGGCCTAACAGATCCAGTTTGATGTTTTGGCCACGGCCATTTTGCATTTTTTGTTTTGTGATCAGTCATGAGTGTTAATAGGCAGCATCACACCAAGATCTGACATGTCCGTGTGTGTGTGTGTTTGTGTGCGCGCGTGTGAACAGGATGATGTGGGCAGCAGGTGCTGTGGCAGCGATGTCCTCCATCACCTTCCCGGCTGTCTCTGCGCTGGTGTCACAGTCTGCTGATCCTGACAAACAAGGTGACAGAGAAATCCTCCTTCTCTCTCCTCTCTTCTCACCCTTTTTCTCATTATTCATTAGCCCTTGCTTTTTCTCTTTTTCTCTTTGCTCATTCCATCTTTGTTGTCACTTTCTTAAGCTCTTCTCCCGTCTTGCTCCCCTCATCTCTTTCCTCACTTCTCTTTTTCCCTCTCCCCACTCTTGTTTACTTCTCTGTTCTCTTCCCTGTCCTACTATTTTTGTTTTCTGTCCTCCTCACCTTTTTTCTTACTGATCTTCTCCTTCTTTCCTCCTTCTCTTTGCACTCTCTCCTATTCTTTTCTTTTTTCTCTTCCCTGATCTGTCCCTCTATCAGTTTTCTTTCCTCTTTTCCCACCCTGCCCTCCTGTCTTACCTCACTCCTCCTCATCTGTTCTTTAATTCCTTCTCTTCATTCTGTCAGTGTCTTGCCTCTCATCCTCATTTTTCCCCCACTCCTCTTCTCTCTCCCAGTGTTTCTTGTTCTCCTCACCAATCCTTTTACCAAATTCATTTTCTTTATCCTTCTTTCTCTCTCTCTTTGTCAGCTCTCTTTGCCTCCTCCATCTTTTGTCTCTCCTTTCCTATTTAGTCTTATAACGCCCCCCTACTTCTCGTCTCCTAGCGCTTTTCTATTCCGTCCATCCTGCTTTTCTTCACTCCTCCCCCTCTTCTTACTCTCCTTTCTTGTCTTCTGTCCTCCAACTCTTCTTTCTTTATTCCTTTTTCTTTTCCTCTATTTCCATTCCTCCCCCTCTTCCTCCTCCTCAGGTGAAAAGGTCAGTGTGTTGCTAAGGATTTTTCTGGATTGCAGTCTGTGTTACTAAACCAGTCAGTGGAACACATCCTCCAGGAGCTAAATAAAGTAGCAGAAACAGACCTCAATGTGTCAGCGGTCACATGTCTGATCAATAACCTGACCCCCCCCCCCTCCTTCTCCTTCTTCCCTAGGTGTGGTTCAGGGGATGATAACAGGAATCAGGGGCCTGTGTAACGGTCTAGGCCCCGCTCTGTATGGATTTGTTTTCTTCCTCTTCAACGTGGAACTCAACGCCATGGACCCCATCCAGGGAGACTTCAACATCGACCCACTGCCTATGAACAATCCCACTGAGGTACAGAAACATTTCACATTCCTTATTTGCAGGAAAGCCAACCTGATGCTGTTTGTAGTGAAATGTGCATGAACAGGCAGACAGCAGCCTGCTTGGGAGGAACAGAGCCAGTGTTAAGCTAGTGATGCTCATACACAACTTATTCACCAGGCTGCCACTCACACAAATTATTTTTTTAGTTTTAAGACCTGCACCTATTTGCCCCTGGATTTAAGGATGTAAAGAGCTGAGCCACTTTCATATGTGCAATCTTCACTTTTGTGTTTCCCTGTTTTGAATTTCCCTAGAGATTTTCAGGACCTCTGCCTCAAAATTTACATAAGTTACTTTTTCACACTAACTCTCACAGCATGGATGAGAGAGTGGTGTGGAGGAACCTCTGGGTGCAGGATGTGACAACAGATGAAGTTTTGAATTAGGGACAAGGATCCAAGCCTGGGCCCAATAGGACCTGGTTCTGATTTTTTTCAAACCTGCGGATCAATAATGTCTGAGCTTATCATTTCTCCTATTAAGTCTCACTCTCCCTGCAACACTTGGTGATACCTCGAGTGAACTCAGGTCATTCAAACCAAGAATGTTCACTCTGGCTGCATTGTGCAAATCTCATTTTCCCTGCTGGCTTGCTCAAAGTGAATTTCCCAAATAGCTTTCTTGTGAAATTTCTGCATCAAGTAGGAACAGGAAGTAGAAGGAACTGACAGGAAATTGAGGCTAAAATTAACAGCTATCAGTGTCCACACATACAGCTCATCTTAAAAGTTGTCCTTTCATCACTGAAAGAGAATGATCTCTGAAAAGAAATGTGAACAAGAGAAAACAGAAAATGCAAGTAAACATTTGTTTCTGTTTCAGCGAGCCCTCATCCCCGGCCCACCCTTCTTGATAGGGGCCTGCACCGTGGTCGTCGCCTTCCTCGTTGCTCTCTTCATCCCTGAGAAACCCTCGTGCTCCTCCTCTTCATCCCACCTGTCACTGAGCGACAAGCCCCGCCCTGAGAGCAAAGAGTCAATGTCCTCCCTGGCTGGCGTCCACATTAACACACCCCTCCCAGGCAGTGATGAGGAGACCCCACCTACTGCCAGCGATGAGGACTTTGAGCCGCTGCTGCAGGACAGTATCGTGTGATTGAGAGCTGAAAAATCCGCACAGGATGGAGCTTGATTAAGTGACTCTTTGTTTAAAGACAAAGAAGCAGTTATTCATTTCCAAGCTGGGACTAAGTGTTCTTTTATTGTCAAAAGATTGACAGCAAGAAGCTCTAATCATTCTATCTCTTTGCCAGAGGGAAATATTTCCTACTTGGGTACAGAGGTAACAACATCTGACGAGTGACCAATAAGGATGTTTCTTCACAAGAGTGCAGGAACTATAAGCTGCTAAGATGTCAGTCATTAATTTGACAGTATTTGATTGAAGGAAAGAAGAGACGTCACAGTTAAATGGAAACCATCGACTCACTGATAGGTGGAAGGACCAGCTGTGTATTTTTTAACGAGTGGACAAGCCCACTTTTGGGACTGGCCCCATCAAGTCCCCCCTGACGTGGGGAAGAGGTCCTTTTGTGGCTTTAATGAAAGATTACTGTTCATCTTTAAGCTTGAAGTTGTTGATTGTTTTGTGATAACAAGAAAAGGTATTTTTACCTTCAGCTGTATCAATTTAAAGCTGTATTTTAATTATTTCTAACTGGTTCTTGTACAAAAAGATGTCTGCAACATATTTACAGCAGCCAAAACTTCAGTGTTGTTTATATTTTTGTGTGTGTCAAAGAACTAATTTTTGTTAGGGTTTTTTTTTGTTTGTTTGTTTTTGTTTTTTGCAGGTTTTAGGGATTTTTTATTTTTTTAAATGTACATGTATCTTACCTGCTGTTGATGCTAACAAGGTATGAATGTGACGAGCTCAGAGATGAGTCAGCAACATGAAGTCCTACATGTCCAAATATCAATTTTAAGATAGTTTTATCTTACTCCCAAATTTCACCCAGGGAACTCTTAGCCAAAAAAAGCCCAGAAGTTATATTTATTGTACATATTTTTGAATCATTAGAAATCCAAGAATGATAAAGAAGTTAATTTTAACAACCAGACACCTCAGATTAATGCAACTTTCCTACTTATTCCACTGTTCAGTGTCCGTTTGTCACTCTACCTCAGATCAGTGTGTTTCAAAAATCACTTTGAATCTGGATTTCACCTTCACTGTTGTTTTATTTTTATATCAACGTCACTTTATAAAAGTGCTGCTGACTGCTGGCTGTGGGGAAACCTCAGAGCTGAGACTTTCTGAGAAACATGTACAGTTTAGGAAGAATACTGTTTGGGGTTATGGTTGTTATTTTTCATGCAATAAGAAAACGTGTCAACATTTGTCTCGACAAGGATTATATTCTTCACACATTAACATTGGTGGGTTCATGTATTTGGTCCTGATTTAACATCAGGCACTCTCACACATTTGTGAATATGTTTAAATCCTAATCACTATTTCCACTAAATTTAGTGTGCATATGATTTATTAACAGATATTTTATGCTGGATTAAGTGGCACAATGTTGGTTATTGTTCTCACCAAATCATTGGTTCACATAATTACTCATCTAACTCAAAAGACTCAATATGTTCTCACTGTGTTGTTTTGTAAATTAGCTTGTTATGTTTCTCATAGAGGTTTAACATTCCTGCATTGAAGCTATCTCTGAAATTATCTTAACTAACAACGCATCTTAAAGAGATATGAAGGAGTTCATCCCCTTATTTAAAAATTATGACGGTGTTTCCTTTGTCCAGTGTTGGTGTGCCTTCAACAAACTTTTGTTTTAAAATCTTCTTTTTACATGTGTGTTAGAGCTGTTTTGTCTAATATTTTTGGATGGAGGTCTGCTGGAGCGTCATACTTTTGATTTTGCAGATTTGAGGTTTTCCCCTGCCAGCAGTGAATTTCCTTTGAATGAACTTATACTTGAAAAGATAGAGATTTTGTGAGCTTTACAGAAGTTTCAGAGTATATAACTGACACAGAGTGTACATAGTTAATTGCTTTATGACCTTAAAATGTAAATGTACATGCGAATGATATAATGGTTTGTATTTATAACATAAGTGAAGCGTATAATGTAAGTAAAGCTCAGTGACACTGGAAGCCTCTAGATTTGGGTTCTGCTACCTTTGTAAAACTTCACACTGCTACAAGGACTTCAGTCTCTGTTTTTTTTTTCTTATCCATAACTCCCCTCTTTTTCTCTGCTATGTTTACATGCACACCTGTATCCTGGAATCAGTCTTTTTCTGTATTTTTTTTCATATTTTTGAACACAAAGATCATGTACTCTTTTTATACAACTTTAAAGGTGCTAGATCAGATCAAGTTTTCTGCATTTTCTCACATCAGTTCTAGCCTTTTTATAAATTGAAAGTAAACGTAGGTTTCATTTCATTACCATAACTTCAAAACCCTTGTTTTTGCTTTCATTATCCTTAAAGATTAAACATAAGAATATAGATATACCAGCTTCTTTTTTAAGGGCCCAAGTCCTATTATCTTAATATCTGGAGAAGATAAATCCAACTGTTTGTAGTCAGAGTATGATGTAAGTGAGTATTCCTAAAACCCTTAATAAGTAGGAAATTAGAGCACTCACTGGCTCATGATAGTTTTTTAATTTCCTGCACCTGTGAGACTGACTCAGCCGTGTAAATATTGTACATGGATTGGATGTCTATATATGTGAAGACATAAATGTACATGGGATTCACTGTAAATACACTATCTGTTGTCTTGTCTGAAGGTGTATACAAGCAGATGTTGGTTATTGGAAATTAAAACTAAATAACAATTGCTATTCACAGGAGTGTTTTTTGTATCCACACAGTTATTTTGTGACACATCTTCCTGCTGAACATGAAATAGGGTATGTCTTCTAGTTTTTTCGGTTTATAACATGAGGGTTTTTTTTACACACCAAGCTGCTTTTAACTTGAATGAATCAAAGAATAACATAAAGGGTTGACATGGGTCTTATACAGAGGAGGAGACATTCACACAAACTTGTTTTGTTAGTTATCACCTCCATAGTGAAGACAGAATACTTAGAAAATCCAGGGCATTGAATTAAAAATTGTTTTGTCTGGATAGGTGTGTATTAAGAAAGATTTTGACAATCAGTAAGCGAGCACTGAAAGTGTCCTAGGTGGTGAGCTGCTATTGGTGAGACATTGATTCTAGCGAAAATAAAAGAAAAAAAAAGTCTGGATGGTCGCCAGAAATTTGTGATTTAAAAATGGGGTCACAGCCCAAAGAGGCACTGCTACAGAGACATTTTTTGCTTAACCCTCTGATGCATGAATTATGAAAGTTAATGTCAGGATTTTTCCCTCAAGTGTTTATATTTGTCTTAAGGCATGAAAAAAAGTTTTCCTTTTTTTTGAAATATTTATAATTGAGCATTCAACATAAACAGTGTGAACTTAATGTAAATATGACTTCTTCTTTTTTTTGGTTGTTTCATGAATAACCTTTTTTTTAATCGTTTGCAAAACATTTTAACCCTTTTTCATCCATTTTAACACTGAATAATTTATAGTTTAATTGCTTTTTCACCCTCAAATCTTCGTCTATTTTTAAAAATAGTAATATGTTTGGAAAAAAATCGAAAACGTTTTTTCAGGCCCTAAAAAGAATAAAAATATCCAGACACAGGCTGATATGAATTTCCACCACATGAACCAGTGAATTTAGGAGTAAATAACTTTGAAAGAGGTCTCCACTGTAGTGACCACTATGCACCACAGGGGTTAAAATAAGATATAAACACAAACACTTATATAACTGAATATTTCGACTCATTTTGAGCTGTTAATAAACAGATACGAAACATGCTATTTGTAATTCGAACCTCTTGTATTTATTTTTGGGCAACTGCGTCTTCATGAAGCAGGTAAATACTAGTCGACAGCGACATCTACAGGGCAACTGCTCCTGGATCCCATGGAAACGTCCAATCAGAGCCTTGATTTTGTGTCACGTGACCGCGCTGCTGTGGTCAGGAAGGCTCCAATGGCAACAACAACTATGGAGTCGTCTCCGTTCGGCTTCACCCCTGAGCAGTACTGGACAGAGGAGAAAGAGAGGGCACTCATTGCGTTTTTCTCCAGTAAGTTAGACTCTCAACTGCAGCAGCTTTTTGGTCCTGTAAAAGTTGCCATTTTTGGTCAATGTACCATGAGAAGAGGCAATGTTGCGGGCAACCGTTGCTTCAAGTGACCGACAACAGCGTGAAATGAGCAACATAGACTGTTAACAGCAATGGCGACTAGCAACTGAAGTCTAGTGTCTACTGAAAAGATGTGAAAACGCACCTGTGTCATAGTTTGTGTTTTAGAAATGTTTCACCTGCCTGCTCGAGTGCAAATTGATCAAACTGACAAAGTTTGTTGGCTTTATCCTGAATACTTGTCGTCGTTTGGTTCATATAAATTGATGAACCTAGAATATCAATTTCTCTTCAAGGCATATGGTAATAACTCTTCTTGCAGCAACAGATTAAAAAACTCCCCAAATATACAGCCATGCATCAGAGAAGCAGACTCAGTGAAAGTCTTTAGAGTCAGCATCATGCTCTGACCTCTACATCCATCCTGTCTGTTAGGGCTGGGCAATTTATCACAAATTAGATTAAATCACAGTATGACCTGCTGCAATGTTGTAATCACTGACAGTGCAGTATTTCTTTAACTTAATATGCGTCAGAATACCAAAAACAGTTTTTGTAGTAGATGTTTTATGTGGTACACCAGTGTGACTCAACCAAATTGACAAATTCATGAAAAATACTTTTGCAAGAGAAACAATCTAAGTAGTGAAAAGTGGCAAGAATGGCAAGAAAACAGCAATACACACAAGTTTAAGGTGGCAAAAATAGTCACAAAGCAGTAAAAATTGGTGGAAAAGGGTGATGATTAGGAGGAAACTCAGAAATTTTTCAGAAGCCTGACATTTTTGTTTGAAACATAATTTAAATTGTATACATGTCATGTTCTATTATGAGTTTAAATTATCTACAAGCCATAATAATCAACAAATCAAGGCTTGGAACAATTCACTCTATGCAATATGAGTCTATATAATATCTGAGTTTCACTTTCTGAAATAAGTGACCAAAAATATTGAACTTTTTCTTGATATTCTAATTTTTGAGAAGCACCTGTCCATGCAAACAGAGTTTCTTTTTGTGGATTTTTTTTGTTTTCTTACTTTTTTATTTTCATCTTTTTTTCGAAAATTCAATTTTGCTCCCTCATGTTTGTGTTTTTCTAATTAATTTCAACAACACATAAAATAAATTGCAATATAGCAAAAAATAATTGCAAATAGATTATCTTTGTAAATTGTAGCCATACTTTCAATAGCAGCAAAAGCATAACATTGCAGTTAACTTCGCGTTGCACACAATATGTATTTATATGAAATAATTGACCAAATCACGTTCATTTTCAAATCTTTATCGTATTAAAATCCTGTCTTTATCCTAACATGATTTTGTCAGTCATAGTACATTACCTGTAGATATTCCTCCTGAATTTGCAAGAATAATAAACTTATTTTCAAATAATTCTCTTAAGGGTTCCTCAACCTTTTTGTCTCAAATTGAAAAGGAAAATTGTAGAAATTTGTATAGAAACATCTGCTGTTCATATCATCTAAGAGTCTCAGATTCGGCCCATTCAAATGGAAATAAGCTTGACTAAATGCAGCAAGACAGTTTTGTCTTTCACAGGCTTTTATGAAACTGTATTGTATATTTATCAGGTGTCTTGTTTTTGCTCTTTCCCAGAACACACCTGTCTATGGAACCACAAGTCAGACGGCTACAAGAACAGACACCTAAGATGGAAAACTCTTGAACATCTGAGGATTCTTCTGTCAGCTCACCCTCCACCTGTTCAATTTACAGGTTGGTCTCTCCTTTTTTCACACTTTCAAATGCATTTTTTCACAACCTGTGACAATGTTAAGGATTTGATCCAGTCTATATAATTATTTTTCAGGAATAGTGTATTTTGCAAAAGCACCTCAAAAATGCACATTAAAGCCATGTTATGTTTTTGTTTTCTTTAAGTCAATGACATCAAGAACAAGTTTAAGAACCTTCGCACCACCTTCCAGCGTCAGTACAAGATGGTGAAGGCGAGCAAGGTGTGCAGGTCTGACGACGTGTTTGTGCCACAGTGGAAGCACTATCAGCAGCTCATGTTCCTGCAGAGCTCCTGGGATCACGAGGACTGCTTCGACCAGCTGCCACCATCCCCGATCGTCCCGCAGGAGGAGTGTCAACCTATCCTCAACCCCCCAGGACATGTCATCTCCCTCCTCCTCAACCAGTCCACCTCCTCATTCCCCTCCCCTTCATCCTCCTCGTCCTCCTGCGTCCCCCCCAGCATGGTCGTGAAAAGTTTCTGGACTGAAGAGAGGGAGCGAGCACTCATAGCTTTCTACTCTGGTACAAAAAAAAACAGTTTTTTCCATATGAACACTTTTACAAGAGGTTCATGTACGATATATGCACATGTATAGAGATGTAACAGTGAAAGTTAAATTCATAACAGGTTTGTTTGGTGCTGACGTTTGTTATCCACAGACCATAGTTGCCTTTGGAACAAGAAATCAGAGAACCACAACAACCGTCATCTCAGACTGAAACTACTAGAGACGCTGAGAGGCCAGCTGTCTGACCACACAGTGACTTTCTCAGGTAACTGTCCTCATGACTTTATTTTCTACAGCCTAAAACACCATCACTGTGAAGGTCCAAAATCCCCACTGGATAGTAATATACTAGCAAGATTTACTGCTAATGGGCTCAAAACACTGCAAGTTGGACTAAAACATCAAAACCATCACCTAGTACCACCTCAATCTGTCCCTCAAGCAATGCAAAATACTTTTAGACAACATTTGGAAAATTTTATTATCCATCAGACATAAATGAATGTAAAATGGTGCCCTGGTTAAACACCATCTGACTCACCCAATACAGCAGGGGTGTCAAACTAATTTTAGCTTGAGGGCCACATACAGCTTAATTTGACCTCAAATAGACTAGACCAGTGATATCAAACCATATTTATCCATAAATAGCAACAAGTCCACATTTCTTTCCCTTTGTTTTAGCATAGAGTAATACAAATATATGATAAAAAAATATTGGCATATTCTTGTTGTTTAAATGTGCTGTACAAATAAGGTGGATTGGATTGGATTGGACACTTGATGAGCTATCCTTCTGCAACACATTTCATGAATAGTCTAGATTTCTCAAAAAAAAGAAGTGCAATTTCAACAGCCTCTGTTTATCAATTCAACAAAGACAGAAAACATTTACTCTCAAGTATTTAGAACTGAAAAATATAGTACTGCGCCAAAAGATTAAACAAGGATTTCAAGATCTACAAATCATTTTAAATCTAGTTTCCTCATCAGTGTAGTTACTGAACACAAATAACACACAAACTAAAGAAAATGTAAAACACCTGACAGTTAGCTCTGAAGTCCTTTCTGCCGCAGTATTCCTCATCAGGCTACTGTTGGCAAAAGTAAGTTGCTTCTCAGGAGACACGACTCCAGCAGCCTTTAGTACGCATGTTTTTTGCTCTATGTTTGACACCCCTGCATTAAAGTAATGATGTAGGACTGGATTAAATCAGACATTGTGTGAGTATTGATTTATCTTCTTTTATTTTTTTTTTGCAGTTGAAGACATTAAATGTAAGTTCAAGAATCTTCGCACAGTTTTTAACCGTGAGTATAAGGTGGTGCAGGGGAGCAGGTCATCTGACAAACTCTATATATCCAAATGGAAACACTACCAGCAGCTGCTCTTCCTCTGTGAGTCCTGTGATGAAGACGACAACCAAGACGATGTCCTGATACTAACGCCTCTAGAGGACAAGGACCTTGACCATGGAAACCAAACCCCCTCCTCCACTTTGAGCAGCCTCTCCTCCACTTCCACACAGACAAACGGCATCAGGTTCAACAGCCCGTCTGCTCCCTACAGCAATACCAAAGCCAGTCCTGGTCCTGGGTATCAAATCTTCCTCCAAGAGGGTCCAGATAATCTCCATTTTGTGAACCAAACATCTGCTCCGGCTTTCTCTGTCTCTGTCTCTTCGTCTACATCACCTCCAGTCACTAAAGCCTCCGAAGATCCTCCAGCTCTGTGCTTGCAAACATCAGATTCAGTTCATCCAAACGGCAAACTGAGCTCTGACACCCGGTGCCACTGGAACGAGGCTAAAGTTCAGCAGCTCATTTCATTTTACTCCGGTGAGCAGAATGATGTATACATTAGTTATCAACAAAACACAGCAACATGAGCTCTGTTTTTCATTCAGGAAGTGTAGATCTGGTTGCGAGGTGAGACCTTAGAGGTGATGTCATATAAATTCACCATTACACCTGTTTTTCTTTTGCTTTCAGAGCACAGCTGTCTGTGGAACCACAAATCAGAGAGTTACAGGAACAGACTGTTGAGACAGAGTCTGCTGGAGATGCTGAGCAGTGTTTTGTCTGACAATGAGCCTGTCCCATTCACAGGTAACACTCAGTCACTTTGAGTCTTTTCCGTAGAAGAACAGAGCTGGGCAATTTATCACAAATTAGATAAAATGACAATATGGCCTGCCGCAATATTCTAATCCCATACAGTGCAGTATTTCTTTTACTTGAAATGTGTCCAAATATGAGATACAATTTTTCTGCAGTAGATGTTTTATTCTCTACACAAGTGCCACTCAACCCTGCTCAACCATAGAGCCATATTGTTTCACTACTTTTGCGGGTACAACAATCCAAGTAGTCGAAGTGGCAAAAACAGCAAGGAGTAGCATTGAAAATAAGTGTAAGGTGGCAAAAATGGTCAAAAAGCAGCAAGAGTTGGCATGAGAATTCAGAGAAAAGTTGGAAAATAGCCAGAAAGTTGCAAAAAAAATGGGCCAAAAGAAGCAATGAAGGAATGAAAAGTGACCAAAATGGGCAAAAAGCAGTCACTGGAAGCAAACAAATAAAGTCATGGGTTGTTGTCATCCAGTGATTAATGTCAATATTTATTTTCAAAAATGTGTTCGTTAAACAACATAAAACGGGCAGCCTTAATAGAATTGTACGTTGCAATATGAGGAAAAATAATGGCGATTACATTAGTTTTGCAAATCATTCATTTCTACCAGAGCGGACTAAAGTATTTGGGAGAGCTGACTGACGAACATTAAAGTGAACAGATTTGCTAATTTTATCCCCTTTTTGCTGGAGTCTTTTCAGGCAAGTGTGTTTTGTGTATCTCATTTTTAGTGGAGGACGTAAAGACAAAGTTCAGGAACCTGAGAACAATCTTTCAGCGTGAACATAAAGCAGTGAGCTCGAACAAAACCTGCGGCTCCGAGGACTTCTACTTCCCAAAGTGGAAACATTATCGTGACCTGATGTTCCTCTGTGACTCCTGTGATGAAGAAGAGCGACCTGAAGAGCTACACTTCATTGAACCGCAAGAATCCCGCATCCTTCACCTGGACAACCAAGCCCCGCCTCCATCCTTACACGACCATAGCGGCTCCCAAAATGCTGCCAAACTGAGTGTCACGCCTCAAAACCTGGACGCGCCACCTTCGCCAACTCCCCCTGACTCTCAGCACTCCTCTCCCTCCTCCTCGCCCTGCACCTCCCCCTCCTCTAGAACTGACAGCAGAGTGTCGGGACGGAAGCGAGCGAATCGACGTCCACCGACGATGTCCAACGAGGTTCTGGATTTTATGAGAACAGTGTGTCAAAGCCAGAAGTCGCCACATGCTGGTTTTCTGAAATACGTGGAGGAGTGTCTGAACGAGACGCCACCGGAGAAAGTAAAGAAACTAAAGAAGAAGATAATCGAGACAATCCACAGTGTGTCTGAGGGTTAGTACCTGCGAATCAAAACTTCCACCCTGACTCATTATTTCTGTCTTCATCTACACCTGTAATGATAATATTAACAGCTTTTTTCTTATTTCAAATCTAACCTTTTTCAGAACAAGAGTGAGATATAAGCTTTATGAGCAATTTACTTTGCAACTTAGAGAGGATTTCAAGTTCTTCACACAAGCAAAATAATCCAAAAACACATTAAACCTTTGAAAGCAACAAGGCTTTGAAAACCATTTAAATTAGTTATTAAAAACATATTTTATAGATTTTTGGCTGTAAAAATAAAATGCACAAGTTTGTGTTGTGGTACAGATAACAGCAGAATTAGCTAGATTTTTTATTAAATCTGAAAAAAATGAACTACTCAGCATGTTGACATGTTTATGGTTAACAGCTTGGCTGATGCTGCACACAGTTAGTGAACATAAATGTTATTTTTTATCCTAAAGACCTTCACACAATCATACTCTACTGTGCTGCGATTGGCCAGTTCTTGTTGTCACAACTTTGGCTTTCATGAAAGTTTTTTTCCCTACAGGAGACTTCTGTTCTGGTTTTGTAGCAGAGTTCCTGTTACTTACTGTCAGGGTAGGGTGTTTGTGTCGGTTCAATGATTGAATTTTCATTGACATCAGTTTGTTTCAGCCAAAAGCAGCACAGTTGGACAAGCAGCTCGAATAAATGGTGGGATTACCTTTAATGTTTGATATCACAAATGCTGGAACATGTGGATCTTAACATTACATTCTGGGCTGGAATAGCAGGATTATAATGAAACAATAACTCTCTTCATACATTTCTCCTTCAGTTGAAGTTAGATTACACCAAATGACTCCTCACGGTGGCGCCAAACATCTGCTTTACAATATTTTACCGATGTTTAAATTGCTCCTGTGAGACTAAATTAGATTAAGAGTCATGAATGAAAATAAAAATTACCCATCTAGCTATGTGTGCTACAAAACATAATATAAATTGCCAAATATAATAATACATTTCTAAAATCTCTGCCTGACTGAGATTTAAAATCTCCTATACTGGACTGTAAATGAACAGGACGACAATCTATTGATGTTACAGATGGACACATATCTTAGGTCACATTACAAAGTCAAACCTGATGCATTTTTTAACACTTTGAATCTGAAACAATGGCCTGTCTGTACTGTGGCTGACAAGACAAGAAAGGAGGGACGTGTTTCTTAAATGAAATCCAGTTTCAGTTCATTTACTAGTTTATTTACGCGGAATATAAAGCTTAAAAGACATCACATCATTCAGAAAGGATCCAAGGAATTTATGAGTCAGTAAAAGGTCACATCTTAGTCCAAACAGGGGCCATTGTGTCATGTACCAAAGTTTTTTGTTTGAGGACATTTTCACCTTTTGTAGATAGAAAGACAACTACCCACATTCTTTTTTGTTTCAGTATGGTGCATATAAATGCTGCTTTTTCTATTCCTCAATAATATGTTGATTTGTGTGAATTATTTATGTTGCTAAAGGGTCTGTCACAGAACAAGTCTACAACATTCATGACGACTAAGTCCTCAACAGCCTGTCCTGTTGTTGTATCGAGAACAAACTTGAAGAACTTTTCATTCCAGTTTTTTTTTTCAATAAGAAAAAACTAAAAGACGTGAGTATTTGAAATGTCTTTAATAAGCACCTGTTACAGTTAACTACTGTGACATCTTCAGTAATAAGCATCATAAAATGTTACAGGAGCGAGCAACACAAAGCTATTTTCTTTTTTAGACTAGTTTTTGATTAGTTTTTAAAAAGTGTAAAAAAAACACCTAAGCCTGCAGCTTCTCACCTTACAAAGATCTATGCATGTGAACACTTTTTAATGTCTGAATGTTTTTGTTCTAATTCAGTGTTTAATGATAAGGTTTTAGTCAAACTGAAACCTTAAAGCAATAATCAATAATATTAAACACTAAAAGAGCTGCTTAATCTAATTTCACTGTTTGAATGCACACATACGAAAATATATGATTTATATCCTTTTTATCTTTTGTTTGCACGTTTGTTGACACTTGTCCTTTTTGTAATTTGACTCTAAAGTGCCTTATCAGAGTGGTCTGTATTTTTGCTGTAAATGTGCAGAAATTGTTCTTTCTTTTTTCATTTGCTTGTGTATTAGATTGAACATGAATGCATAAGACATCAGAACAACTTTGATGTGTGTGGTGATGTTTCTTTTCTACATAAAGACATTTACATTTCACAAACTAACAGCTTATAAGAAGTCCACTTTTAAAAGTAGTAGAATGTAGATACTGTCAAATCTTTAAAATCCAAATTGGAAAAATGTGGAAATAACATAAAAATATAATTCAAATGTGAGGTAAAACTGCTAGCTTTGAACTGTATTGCATCTCAGCTTAAAAGCACAGCTCTGCAACGCTCAGTGTAATCCTCATAGGTTCCTCCAGATGGCAGCCAGCTATTGCAAACTTCTGTAAACACAGTTCTTCTATTGGACACCTTCACATCTGCTTTAAAGGGGAAAAGATCCCCATGTGTTCAACTTGAGACGCAGATTGATGAACTTATAGTTATCATACTTGTCTATTAACCCATCAGCCTGAGCCTCAAGTTGAAAAGTTCACCAGAAGAATCCCTCTTCTTCAAAATATATGACCAGCATAATATAAGTTGATGTCTCGAAAATATAGCATTTAATAACACTGAGTTTTTCATTTAAAAAATACAGAAAAAGTTTTGCCCATTTCAAAAAAAGAAAGTCTATGATTTCCTTTAACATTACTAGAAAACTTCCATGTTTCAGTCCAAAGCACTTCCAATACATGGAAGAAAACTTTGTTTCTACAGTTAATCATGTTGAATTCAGCATCAATGGCAAACCTTTACATTTCAAAGGTGTTTGTGCCAGTACTTCACAAAAACAAAGATAAAACACAATATCATCCGACAGCTGTTTTCTTACTGCAAAAGTAGATATCTAAGTGCTCGTCTTATTTTTAGCTCAAAAATTCATTATAGACTTAATATGAGCCACATTCAACTCACAAGTCCAGAAAAATTGTCTTATTTCAAGATATTAGTCTAACCTGACAAGCAAATTTTTCCAACCATATTGGTAGAATTTTTTTCCCACATTATGACACATTCAGATGTTATTTTTGTCTTGAAATATCCAGAAATAGGACTTGTCAACTGAATGTGGCTCATGTCAAGACTGAAAAAGACTGAACTGAAAATAAGCTGTGTACTTGCAATGCGTGTAAACAATTTTCTCCACCAGGCGGTTTAAAGTGTTTTTTGTCTATAATCTGGTTCCAGTGTGAAGGGAAACAGTGTCAGACCTGCTGCTGCAGCTCTGTGTGGAGGATTGGCTTACAACTCATCTGCACAGGGAGAGAGAGAGAGAGAGAAAGAGAGGGAGAGAGAGTTAGTTTCTTGTGACTACTCTCATTTTGTTTTTTCAATACATTTTATTCTTAATTTATATTATTTATTCTTCCTCCAACCCTATGTTCTTCCTTCCTCCATCTTTCCTTGACTACCTCACCCTCTCCTTTCGTCCCCCCTCTCTCTTCCTATCTCACTCACTTACTCACTCTCGCTCTCTCTCTCTTTCTGTCTCTCCTTTCTTTTCGCTCACTGAGTCGCAGTAAATCCTATTGTGATGCTAAACTGATTTTCGGAAGAGTGATAGAGAGAGGGAGAGAGAGGGGAGGTCTGATTTCTGTTAGAGCAGATCCCATCTGACCTCCGTTGCTCTCTAAGTTTTGAACATTTCTCCTGTCTGCTAACTTTGTAACCTCCTTTAAAGTCTAGTTTCGGCTGTTGTATCTGTGTCTGTACCGGAGGATCAGCCGCTCTCTCTGCGCTACAGGAATGCACTTTGCAGGAAACGCAACTCGCCGCTCGGACACTTCACTGTTTTCACTTTTTCCTTGACTCACCGTGGATTTATAAATGAATGAAGAATATGCACCACTGAGGGAGGCATCGTTCACTTCAGTCCCGTATCCCGCCCCTCAGTCCGCCGGGCCGCAGCCGGGCTGAGGACAGAGTAGCCCGGAGAGAGCGCTCCCCGGCCCGGGCATGGAGAGCGGCGGTGGCCGGGCGGGGCTCCAGCAGCAGGCGGCGGGCGGAGGAGGAGGAGGAAGCGGCTGGGTGCTGGTGGAGGCCCTGCTGCAGGGAGGAGCACCGTGGGGCTTCACCCTGCAGGGCGGCCTGGAGCACGGAGAGCCGCTCATCATATCCAAGGTACACTACATACAACACAGTACCACAAGTGTTTACTCTATAAAAAAAAAGAAAGGTCCTGAAGAAAAACAGGGAACCTGTTGACTGTCGGTTGCATACTACATAAAAAATGTCCTGGAAATAACCTCCAACATGTCAGAAAGTGGTTGATTGAGTTTGATTGCTCATCAGTTTTATGTGTAACAGCAACAGGTAATGCAGTTAACTTTTACATAAACCCTGTCAAAGAAAGTTTCTGGATTGGTTTCCACTTTACCATAGCCTACCTACAGCAACCTAATTTTTGAGTTGCAGTCAAAGATATTTCTGCGAAAATATTACCTAGCAGGGGTGCACAGAAGGCTACTTTATTTATTTAAGAAAAAAAAAATGACCCAAATATAGGACGACCCTGATTATAAGATGAGCCCCCTCTTTTCATGAGTAGTCTTCAAGACTGAGAAAGACTATGACAACCGAAATTTACTTTGTTTGAATAAACTTTTTAAATTAAAATTCTGAGAAAATCATTTAAATAATAATTAGAGGCTGCTTTCAATTTTTAAAATACAATTACTACCACAATTGCTTCACACTGAAGTAAAGTGTCACCTTGCGTCACAGAGCTGCCCATGGATGCCTGTCTGTATATCATGTTGGGGGGAAAGACACATTGACGAATCCACTTGAATATCAGCAGATGCCAATATGAGTGAAAAATGCAAAAATCACCCAAATATAGTGGCTAATGTCCATGAAGCAGTTTGAATTGTTGACCACTTCAGACCATGGCAGACTTTTCCACTTTGCATGAGTCCATCTCTGGTGAGCTCAGGCCCAGAGAAGTAGGCAGCGTTTCTGGCTGTTGTTGATATATGGCTTTGTCTTTGCATGGTAGAGTGTGAACGTACACTTGTAGATGTAGCAATGAATTGTGTTGGCTGACAACAGTTTGCTGAAGTGTTCCTGAGCCCACGTGGTAATATCCTTTACACAATGATATCAGTTTTTAATGTAGTGCCACCTAAGGGGTCAAAGGTCACAGGCATTCAACGTTGGTTTGGGACCTTGGGGCTTACATAATGAGATTTATCCAGACTCTCTGAATCTTTAATGACGATATTATGATTTGCAGCTGATTAAATCCCTCAACTCTTTGCAATTGTGCGCTGAGAAACATTGGTCCTAAACTGTTGGACTACTTGCTCACGCAGTTGTTCACAAAGAAGTAGTGAACCTCGCCTCATCCTTGCTTGTGAACCACTGAGCCATCCGAGGATGCTCCTTTTATTCTCAATCATGACACTCACCTGTTTCTGTTGAACCTGTTCACCTGTAGAATGTCCCAAACAAGTGATTACTGACCATTCTTCAACTTTCCCAGTCTTTTGTTGCCCCTGTCTTACATTATTTGGAACGTGTTGGAGGCATAAAATTCAAAAAGAGTGAATAATTGCGAAAGAACGATAAAGTTACTCAGTTTAAAGAATAAATATCTTACACTTGTAGTGTCAAAAGATTTGCAGATAATTGTGTTTTGTTTTTATTTCTGTTCTACTCAACGTCCCAACTTCATTAAATTGGGGATGACCAGACGTCAATAGGTAGAGTAAAGTACTTTCCACCAGACTGTAAAAATGGAGTGACCACTGATCATTCCCTCTGCTCTTACAGCCATCATGGCCTCATTTTATTAACATGCAAATCAGCTGGCTATGTGAGTATGTGTGTGTGTGTCTGTGTGTGTGTGTGATGTGGGTAATGTCTGTGTGTAATGTCTGTGTGTGTTTGCGTGTAGAGGTTATTCTGGGACGGAAGCCAAACGACTGTAAAATAGGACAAGAATGTGAATTATGTGTTTTCCTGGGTGCTTTTAAACACAGCCATGCTTTGTGTTGTAATGCTCAGTGTTTGAGCTGTTACCACTGTTTGACCCCCCAAAAATGCTTACATGCTGCAAATAACATCAATTCACTATAGGGGACCGTTAAATCAAACATGTCTTACTTTTGAAACTGTAAGAGGTTTTTGTAATTACTGATGTGTATTAACTCAACTCCAATTGCAAGTGTGAGATGTGTCTGTAGGTTGTTTAGTTTCAGTTTAGTTGCACTGATTTTGGGCCAAGTTGAAATATCTTTAATGCACTTTTGTAATTAATAAAAATCATTGTCATGACAATAGTCATCATGATAAATTATGTAGTTTGGGCCCAGAAAAGAAAACATGACTACAACAATCAAGCAATTAGTTAACGTTAGGAAAAGTAATGAGAACTTCAGAGTTGCTTTAAGTTGTTGTCTTCACTACTTCCTTTACCCCTGGAAATTCACATGCATGTCTTCATAGCTGTCTTAAACAGGGCTCAAAGAGTTTTACCTAACTTTATCAAGCAGTGTTTTGATCAGACAAGGACTAGCTAAATACAACTATTGCACACACATTGTCTCATAAACCCTGATTCATATTGGTAAAATTTGTGTTTCTGTTCTTTTTCCAGCCTCAGGAGGATAAAACAGTTCTGGCTTTGTCAGCTTGTTTATTATCAGAGAAGTACATACCTTGGGGTCAAAGGTCACAATGAGGGTAATCCAGGCAGATCAACTCAGGTTACACAATATTAATAAGTTTAATCTGAGAGTCTCATGATTGGCATCAATCTGGGAATGTGCACTGACGCTGCCACAGTTACACACACCTTCACACTAAAGGTGTGTGTTGAACCTGTAACCCTGTTTCCTCTGTCAACACCAAGTAGCAGCAGAGAGTTCCTTGTGTATTATTCATAGATTTGTTTATTAGCTTCCTAAAGCTCAAAGTATGGAACTCTGAGATTTATTTCTGCTGATACATGACAAAGAGAACCAAATCCTTACATGTAAGGAGCTTTACCAAAAAAATGATTGTTCTAAAGCTCATCAAGATCCTTATCAAGCCATTTCCTCAAATTGACAGCTTGTCATCGACCAATAGGAGCAACAAAAACTTCAAACTTAACTGTGTACATGTCTTCTTGCATATGTTGAGAGTGTTGATTGTGATATTAGGTGTTTCAAAGTATTGCAGCTCGTTAATGTACTGTGAAGTAATTATACAGTTTCATAAGAAGGTGCTCAGGTTGTTCTGATCTCACATTCTTCATTGATTAGGCGAGGTATGTTGTTTCAGGCACTGTCCGAACAGGCCGAGCCCCTCTATTTAGATATCTGACTGCAGAGTAATGAATTTCAGCTGGAATAGCAGGCAGACACACACACACACACACACACACACACACACACACACACACACACGCACACTAGCACACACAGAGTTACTCAGTGCTTCTGCAAACCTTATTTGGGTATATTTATTCCTGAAAAAAAGGAAAACAGTGCAGACATGTTCAAAGTTCCTCAGAAGTGAGAAAGAGTTTACATTATAGCTCTTTGTTTTTCTTTCACAGCTCCAAGAGGATGTTTGGTTTTTCCTCTCTCTCTCCTATCAGCACCAATAATTAAATTTAGCTCACTCTTGTGTTACTTTTTCATGTATTTACGAGATACTGCTGTTGGTCATTTCCTCAAACTAGACTCCTGACTTTTCTGAAATGTCTTTGGGTGTCTTTCTGTAATCTTGCTCTGTTTTGCCTTTTTTGATGAGTTCAATAAGAGTTTTGGGGGCCTGCAGTGTGTGGGTCAAACACTGTATGCTTTTGTTCAATCATAACACATGTTGTAATCCAGATGAGGTCCAGACACACCCTGTGTTAAATTCTTGGCAGTTGTTTTTACATTCGAACAGTCCCAGCTGGGTGGAGTTTATTGTTTCAGAACAGTGCTATGGATACCTTTGTCAATCATAGGGGAGCATGTGAAAACAGCCCTTTAATAAAGGCTCTTTATGATGTTTGTTACCATACATCTGAGCTCAGGGTGAACCCGAAATTTTGATCATGGCAGCTTTCTGGTTCTGATCAGATTTGCTGTCACCTTGGCAAGTTACTGGGACTATAAAATCTCAAACTGGGCAAACAGTGGGTGGACAAAAAGGGGACAATCAAAGGCTTGACAATCCAGGCAACTTGTCTCCTAACACACACAATTCATGTTGTGTTGCAACTTAATGCAAATTGAAATCGTTTGAAGGTGAGAAAAGACCCAGGTAAAAGGCAGAATTAACACTTACCGCTGGCTAATAGATGCAATAACCAGAAGTGATCAAGCATCAAGGACTAAGCAGTCTGAATGTCTGGCAGGCTCTTCTGCACAAGCTCACTTCATACTCGGAGCACTGAGGCATGTCATGTTCTCGTGTCAGCTGAACTGTCTGACTTCACAGTGCAATCAATGAGAATCAGAGCCACATGGAGCTGAAAAATCATTTCATTTCACAACGAGCCCATCATCAAACCCACCACACATTCTGAATCTTTCCTAAAGCCGGTGACGTTTGTGCAGAGACATTTTGACAACCAGGACTGGATTTGATGGAGCTTATCTCACAGAGAACACAAGACAATGTGACCTCAGAGAGAATGAGAGGGAGAGATATGAACACACATACTGTGATAAACAGAGAGACACAGGCACACGTTATGATACTGCCGCACACACACTGACATTTTGCTGAGTGGCATCATCAACAGCTCTGATAATGACGCTGGGTCACTCTGATACACAGTATGTGTTGTGGGTACAAGTGTGAGGTGGGTGGGAGTGTTTATATAAGTTTGTGTGATTTTCACTTTGGAAAATAAGAATATAACAGATATGATTTTGTACATCAGAGAGAAAATGTTTGAGGTCATGCGATCAGCACCACCATGAATTGATAATAATAGAAGATAATCACAGCCATGTTGACATTTAGCACAACGCTGTGATGCCAAGTGTGTTACTGCTTCCATGCAACCGATCTACCAGCCACACATATCAATCAACGATGATAACCACTGGGAGATTATACGTTTTGATAAATTCTTGGGAATGTGTTACCTCCTTGATTTAAATAATTGCATGGATGATTATCTTTTAAACTGGCATCAGTAGTACGAGCCTGTGTGGGCAGTGCTATGACCTGGGGTTGCTGCAGTTGCTCAGGTCTAAGTTCAGCAACTTTATGAGCCCAAAGAATGAGGTCAGCTGACTACCTGAATGTACTGAATGACCAGGTTATTCCATCAATTAATTTTTTTCTTACCTAATGGCACGGGCATTTTCCAAGATGACAATGCCAGGATTCATTAGGCTCAAATTGTGAAAGAGTGGTTCAGGGAGCATGAGACATGTCCAGTGGTCAGACTCTCCCAGCATCAATACAAGACCTTGGTGAAAAATTAATGCAACACTGGATGGAAATAAATCAAAACAATGCTTAAGTGGTCCAACTAAATATTAGAGTGGGTGACTTTCTTTTGGTGGCAACTTTTTTGGGACCAGGCAGTATATATGTTTATGTATGTATATGTGTCCATTTACTTCACTCCACTTCAAACAGACCAAGTTGCCAACACTGAATAAAAAAAAATCATAGAAGTCCGGCGTACACCATCTGCACTCTGTTTGTTTTAGCAGTGACTGAGGAAAATTTGAATGAAATCCCTGTTTTTGTGAATAACTGGGGATAAAAAGCACACAAGAAAGAATAACACAGAAGGGAAACAAGAATGATGAATGTAACAGGCAAGCAGCCAAAAACGACCACTTTCTCCAGCTCGCAAACACACCACGAGTGGCTCCTATCTCCAGAACAATAGAGACCCTGATAACAGCAGCCATAGAGAGCGTGACTGTTCAGGTTCAACGTGTGTCCAGTGCAGCGAGCTAAGCACAAAGGAAGCATGCAATGCTCCACAGTTAACCTTGGGTTCAACTGAAAGGAGCTAATAGAAGAAAAGTGCAGCTGGAGATCCACTGAACTCATTTGTATTTGTGTGTTTGTGTGTGCAGGTGGAGGAGGGCGGTAAGGCGGACGTTTTGGAGCAGCCCCTGCTGGTGGGGGACGAGATCATTGTCATTAACGAAGTGGAGCTGACCGGGTACAGGCAGGAGGCCATCGCTCTGGTTAAAGGGTCGTTCAAGACGCTGCAGCTCACCGTTCGCAGGTAATGACAGAAAGTGTGTGTGTGTTTGTATGTGTGTGTAAGGCTCGAACATTGGCAGGTGGATTTGCCCCCTTCATGTCAATCACTTCCTTTCAGTTTTCTTGTCAAACTTTAATAATGATTTATGAAAAACTGATCATTCAAACCAATAATCCCTTGAATTAACCCCCAAGCTTACCACCCCTCTCAGTATGTTTACATGCAGCTACAATAAGGTCCATGCACACATTACTAAAACTTCATTTTTTTCAGCACATTAAGTATGAGTAGTATTCAGGCTACATTCAGCTTTGGTTTGGCTTCTCTTCGTAGTTGTGAAATGTGGTTGTCACATGGACTGAGTGTGTTGACCTTCTCTGGATATGAATGACTATTATGAACTACTGCCTCAAAAGTCCCCCCTCTGCTTGCTTCCTTAAACAAGTGTAATCTATAACTGGTCTGGATTACATCCTGGTTCAGAGTCCAAATCACAACTGGCAGACTCGCAAAATAAAAAGAGAGAGAGAAACACACTGCTTGTTACAGTCATGGAGTTGCTAAATAAATGTAAATAGATCTTTCAGGTTTCATAGTTGCATCAAAGCCATGTCCCCTGAGTTTATTCAGTGCACCCATTGAAACCAACTTAGAGTGATTATTGTGATGATGATGTTGTTATGATGTTATGATTCTTTTGGGGTTTCTTAATTTTGGCCAATGGGTCCCTATTTCCTGACTTTAAGTTTTCTCTCTGAGGGGTTGAAAAAGACTAGAGCCAGGCATTGTCAGGTAACCCACAATTAGATTAGATTTTGATTCTTTAGGTTGCGATATCTGTTCGATTCAGTGTTGATTTAACTGCTTTGATATCGATTCAGTAAGAAGAAATACACAAACAATTAGAGTTCCTATTGACAACTTTAAATTATTCATTTTAATGCCCATAAAGTTGGTGGAGCTGGCTTTATTCTGCTGATGCTGCTTGTTTTGGTTGCCATTTTTTTTGTTTGGTCTATTCCGGCCCCCGTCCGTACAACTCATACCAACTGTCCATGTCTAATCATGGGCTGTAGGTTTCACCAAGGTCCAGAACTTGATAAACACATTGACACTTAAAAAAACAGTCAAGTTTAATGGTTAAATAAAGACACAGGCACTTTTTGCACTCTGGTCAGCTCTTTTTCCTTCTTTGTGTCTTTCTTAGTTGGTTACTTTCACTGGAAGTTTCAATCATTATCATTTGTGTGTTATAAACTTCTCGTATTTGTTGTGGGGTTTGTGTTAGCTTGACTGGTGCTTGAATCTTTGACAAACACCAAATTATTAAATTAGACTTACAATTATTTACTTCTACTGAACAGATGGTGACCTCCAATATTGCTGCCACCAGGTGTGTTTTATGGATGTCACCCAACATTTGTCCAACTATGCAGGTTGATATCTCGTCAGGTTTAAAGCCAGGTATGCGTTTAGGTTTGGGGTGTGACTGGAGGCAAAGCTTCTGTTGCTACTGTCTCTTTTATTTTCTGGAAGACACTTCAGAGGCATGACACATAGCAGGACTTTAGACTTTAGATACACTCACAGACTGGAGGACAGGTGTAGAAACACACATGGCATTATGGGAAGGCGTGGCGTGGAGGGGAGGCATGAGAACGTTTTCCTCCAGACGAGCAGAGTGCAGTGGTGTGTATTTTTGTCTGATCAGCTTCCTGTGGAGATTCATGGGAAGAGTGAGACATCACCTGTTCTCAGGTCTGTTGTTTCAGAAAAAGGTATGTTTACTTGTTACTCATGTGAATGTACAGAAGTAGTTAATTTTCTGTTTGTCCTGTAATGTTACAGATAATAGTTGACCTTTGTTTGCATGTTGTGACCATGTTCCATAGATTCTGCTGGTTAAACATGTTCTTAGGTTTGCAGTGCAGAAACTGCAGATGGCTTTTAAGAGCTCTAGATGCATTCTTACTGTGTGATGCTGCTCTCATCTCGTAGGAACAACACACAGCTTACATTTGCTCTTTGTTTCACTCTTTTTCAAAGGGTGAATTGTCAAAAAACACTGACATTTTGCAACTTGGACATACTTTTGGGGCCAGATTCTGAAGGGATCAGCAGCAACTGGAGTTGTTATTGATGTCCCAGAAAAGAATGGCCAACTAAGTTGCCCATTTTATACCATCAAAACTAAACATCAGAACCAAACTTCATGCAAAAGAAAAAAACATTTCGACAATTATTTGCATGATAAGAGCTGAAAGTAGTCCTCATTTTCTTGTCTTTGAAACCTCTTTTAACTCTGACAAAAAGACTATCAAAAAATGACAGCCACAGAAAACATTAGTCAACAAGGGATCAGTGGTAAGTAAACAATGTTTGACTGGTTTTGTTGATTGTGACTATCAGTAGCAGAGCTAGAACCACCAGACTTCAGTTCTCCATAGCATTTCATGCTTGTGCTGGTTACTTACTGCTGGAGTGATTGTTGGGACACAGGCTACATATAACTTTATCTTTTCTTTTACTTTTTGACGTATAGAAAAAAATAACTTTGCTGCATGATGAGGTGACACCTTTCATCTGTGTTTGTTTACATCCTGGTAGTAGCTCGTAATGTCAACATAGAGAAAAACCAACGTTTCAGTGCTAGAGTAATCAGATTTTTAAATCTATAAGTACTTGTAGTGCCAACTAGCAAGGGTGAAGAAATTTGATCAGTTAGGCAACCAAACATCATAACAATTATAATGATAGAAATCACGTATTGATATCATTTTGGGGCCCCATGATCTTTGCTGCAGTCAGTTAACAGGGGCAGTTCTGCATTGATTTGTGACCTGATGTGTTATTCTATCCACTTTCATGTAGTGAATGATCATTACAAAGATAGCTTCTCAAACTGGGCGCATTTTAAAGCTCTATATACGTCATACAATAACGTTAATTATCAATATATCAAAATGAAGTGATCATACTTAGTATTTTCAACAGTTACCAATATCTGAGTGTGTGTGTGTGTTTGTGTGAGCTCTTATGTGTGAGTGATAGTGACAACTTTATTCACCTAGAGCTATAAAAGTGTGTGACTATATCAGGTGTTTGAATTTAAGCTGTTTGTGTAAGACGGATTATGTGAAGCAGGTGCTACATGCTTTTATAATTTTATGTGTGTGTGTGAGTGCGTGTGTGTCCTCCATCCTCTGTGCCAGTATAATAAGTGTGTGCGTGTGACTTTGACACCAAACACACCTGTCAGGCCTCTCTCACCTCACCGGTCTGTCGGACTCTCTCTCCTCCATACCTGCTCCTCAGCTCTGGTTGGTGCATTCAGGTGAGCTCTGATTGGCTGAGAGCAGACAGGTACAGCAAAATAGACACGGGGACACACACACACACTTGGCAAGTGGGAGAGAGAATGATGCCATCAGTTCACCCACAAGAAGCGGAAAACAAAGAGGAGTGTTTTTAAACCAGCTGTCCATCAAAAATGTAAGTCTGTGTGTGTTTGTGTGTGAGTGTGTTGATTGTTTTGTGCTTTAATTATTGAAACAGGACATCAGTGACAGTTTTTAAACCATTCTCCAATTAAGTTGGGGTTTTTTTCTGAACTAATAACGTTTCAATTGTATTTGAATAGCTGGGATTAGTGCTGTTCATTTATGATGTGACTCAGACTTATTTCTGACCTATCAGACTTCTTTGTCAGTTGTTATCATAATTGGGACACTAGCAGAATGATCTTAACAGTTTTAAGACAAATGAGATCCAAATTTCAAAATCCCAGGGTTATAAGATTTGTAATTGAATCAATCCAGAAATAGTCCATTTTAGAACTCAGAACAGTTTTAGAACCGCATATGATCAAATCATTCTCATAGAAAGGAAGATGTCTGTTGGAAATTATTTGTTACTTCTAGATGATTCTAAACAACAACTCTTCATTACAAACTATTTCAGGCTCCACAAGGTTACACCCCATTTGGCTGCAGGGCTTGTTTGAATTAAAATTCAAAAGGCATCAACCTGTTAGGAATGCAGTTCATGACGAGCACAGCTATAAACAGATTTATGAATATGAATGCAGAATCTGAAGGTGACAGACAAGATTTCTTAGGGCTTTCTTGTTGTCTTCCATTTGCAGTCTGAGTTTTTTTGACCAATCAGGTTTGAGCATGCAGGAAAGGAACGGCCATCACTCACCTTTCACGAGTGTCAGTGACCACATACGGATAAAAATGGATGGTTACTGTGGATTTGAAGACTTCGACTCTTTATGGGAGTCTTGTTTGGCCTGTTCTGATAAAGCAGGAAACTAGTGACCACCTCCTGCTCTGTTAGTTGTTGCCCTCTGGGACTTGAAATGTTATTTGAAAGCAGCAGCTGCTAATCAAGATTGTAACACATGCAACCCAGATCTATCTAGTGCTCATGCTATGGGCTAAGTTTTTTATTATAAATCTTAATTTTGTGGATGCTCTTTGCTCATGGTGATATAATTTCAAGTATTTGATTAAAAGTTCAGATCTTTAGATGGAAACTCATTAGCCATAACATTACAGCCGCAGTTACTAGAGCAAATGTTACTGATATTGACCAAAACAACACATGATGGACGGCAGGTGCACATTTTATCCTGAAAGATGATTTGACTGAATGTGACCAGTTAAGTTAGATACCCTGATGAGAAAGCTGACAATCATGTTCACAGACAGTCTATCAACCCTTAATCCCTTTATCCCTTTATCCTCCCTCAGCTTTAAGGTTGTGAACACCTGAAGCAGATCGCTCAGATGCTTTTTTATTAATGGTGTGTGTGTGTGTGTGTGTGTGTGTGTGTGTGTGTGTGTGTGTGTGTGTGTNTGCACATTTTATCCTGAAAGATGATTTGACTGAATGTGACCAGTTAAGTTAGATACCCTGATGAGAAAGCTGACAATCATATTCACAGACAGTCTATCAACCCTTTATCCCTTTATCCCTTTATCCTCCCTCAGCTTTAAGGTTGTGAACACCTGAAGCAGATCGCTCAGATGCTTTTTTATTAATGGTGTGTGTGTGTGTGTCTGTGGAGTTGTGTAGCATGTGTGTAGCGAGCTATTCTGCCTTTTTATTGATACCTGACACTTGTGGCTTATGTTTGAGGTAAGATTATCACCACACACCTGTCATTTCAGTGTGCAGCATGTGTGTGTGTGTGTGTGTGTGTGTGTGTGTGTGTGTGTGTTAGAGAGAGAGTGTGTTATCCCTGGTAATGGAAGTCTCCTTTCATAGTTGTGCAAACGTGTGTGTTTGTTGTTTATCTTCAAATTAGGAAGCTGGAGAACTTGTTCAGACTCCTGTTGTAATCTTATCCTTGTTTTGGTGTTGCTTGAGTTTGCGTGTTGCCCAAATTATTCCTCACCTCACACCCTGGAAGCTGTTGTTCTGCTGTTCCCTCCCCCTCTAATCCTCTTTAAGCAGCAGTCTGCACTTCACTTGTATTATGTTACACATGAAGAGTTTTTGTTTTCCTCGAGGCAAAACAATTGAAGAACACGAGGACCTGTCAGTTACAGACAGCAGCATCATTTTTTCTGAGCTTTTTTTTTTTCTTTTGTTCGGTTGCATTCCTCATTTAGGGTTTGAAGCTTAGTACAGAGGAAATTTACTACAGTGGATAAAGTTATTCTTTGTTCATTAAGAGTGGCCTTAAGATGACTAATGGTTATGTAAAATAGATGCATGGGGAAATCAAGACACAGATTATGTGTTCTATGTCTAGTCATAGTGAGTCATATTTTCGCTTATCCAGCCTGTCTTATTATAATGTTGTTTGTAAATGCGTTGTGTTGTACTGCTATGTGCGGCATCAATCAATTAATTATAAATTGGTTAATTATCCATTATCAGTCCAAACTTAACTGGTTCCTATCAGGAATCGATAAGAAAAGGCTTAATTCATTGACATTATTCACCTTTAATCTTAAGGACTCCATTATCAATTCTTAACATGATGCTTAGCAGCTAAATAACAGTTTCCCAAGAAAATTTTGATTCAGGATTTTCTGTTTGAAGTTTTACTAAAGAGGCTCTGTAAGACTACACCCACAATCGGGCGGAAACCAGCCCAATCTGGCAACACTGACTGTACCCAGTTAGTTTCGCACTGTTACCACGTGCTAAATACAACACAATATCCATAATCTATTTTATTTACAAAGACACCCATCATCAATGTTACTGTATTGAGACAGCTGTAATCCAAGTTGTATCACATCAAAAGCCATGCATGCCCAAAACCAAGGTTTCCCAAACTTTTCAACCCATGACTCCCAAAGCAAAAGTCCCAGGGAATGAGAGGTTCTTAGATGGCATCATGTTGCCCCCTCATTGGTGTCTTTCAACTCTCCAGGGATCTCAACCTCAAGGACTTAAGAAACCACTGTCCTAAACTAACAGAGCTCTGTTTGTGGCAACTGAAGCCGTGGTATTAACAACAGTTAACAAAGCCTAGTATCAGCATCTGCACGTCTAGTAAAGCCTAGATGTGCAGAGACAGAACAATGTTGTTTGATAAGGTAAAGCAGACATGGAGCCACATTTGTCAGTCGTTGAAGACTTGACATATATTTTTGTCACTGATTTGGCCTGAGAGAAGATAAGCAGCTCAGTAACCTGACACCCTCTCACCAATCATGATATCGAAATTCATTCATCAACGTTAAGTTTTGTAAATACCGGCAGTGAAGTTGTGCATTATCAACTGGAAAGTTGAGATTATTTCCTATTGTGTCATTGTGGTGCAGAGACAGTGGCAGCGTGTGATCACAGCCGCTCTGTATGCACAGTGATTTGTGTTCTGAATGAATCAGGAGCTGGCTGACAGGAGGCATCTGGAGGTTTTACAGTGAGAGCCGTCTTGTGCATATAAATGACACCAGCGTAATGTTGAGGTGTGTGTTCAGTGTTAGTCCTGTCTCTGTGAACAGACTCTGCTGTCAGCCAGTTAGTGTAATGTGGAGCAGGTTTGGTCACCATTGTCTTTGCCCGTCCTTCACTCTGTATTTGCATCTGCTTTGTTTTGTTTTGTTTTTGTGATTCGGGTTCAATGCAAATTTGATTGAAACAACACCTGTCCCTTTATATTCAGTCCTCGTACACTGGCAAAGATTAAGTTTGAACCCAAAGGTTAATCTCCACACAAGAGTAAAAAAGGTTTCCAATGTGTAACCCAGGGTCCTTTAAAACATCCTTTTTGGAGACAAAAAAAGTTTGATGGCACAACCTTTGAGAAAAGAAATAACACTTTTATGATATTTCCTGTTATAAATAAGCAAGCAACATGACTTTATTTACAACTAATAAAGATATCATTAAAAAGCAGGGTAATTTAGGTTTTTCTCCACATTTTTCTCCACCCTGCTGCTGAGATTTAATCCTATTCTGACACAATAGCATTAGCAGGCTCTCAGACCAAACAACCCTGTCTTAAAACAACACAGTTTTTGGACTTCTGTTTACCAGTTACATAATGACATGCAATCATGGAAGTCTTGTACTTATAAATGAACAGTACAGAGCTATGACAGTTTTAATCTGGCACAGCAGTGTATAGGTAACCGAATGCCAGCACAGCCACAGATATTCGCTGATTTATGCCGACATACAAAAGACAAAAAAAACACTTAAAAATTTCTTTTTAAATTTTTATCTTCTAAATTGTGCAACAAGACAAGACAGTGACAAAGACAGACGAACAGATTGTGGCCAAAGTGGTGAAAGCAGTGGTGAAGGCGGTGATGGTTGTGACGACACTTACAATAGTAACAGCTACAGAGCTAGCATGAGAAAGAAAAACTTGAAATATGACAATTGTCAGAAAGAAGTGGAGATAAGTAAACGATTATAATACTGTCAATTCTTATGATACTATTCATCACCATGAAGATTATCGAGATACTAATAAGTGTGATATTATTGCTAATAGCAATGGCAATAATAATGATGATGTCAATAACAATAAAAATGGAGTTAATAATGCTAATTAAAAAAGTTCATACATACTCCCTAGTCAAAAAAATGGTCACACACTCTGGTGTTTGGTTGGACCGCCTTTAACTTTGATCACAGTACACGTTCACGTTTTGAAAAGGAATATACTGTCTTGTAAAAAAAGCACTAAAATCAAAAAGAGAAGTGTTTGTGAGACTGAAGAAACTTATGTGATATAGCAGAAAGCTTAAAACCTTAAGTCTTGATGTAACTTCAACTCATGAGTTAAACAACATACAACCAAGTAGACCAGTCATGAAAAGATGAAAAAGATAAAAAAGACCCAAACTATTCTTATAGGTCATAAACTTATATTTCTGCCATAAGTTTGGCTTTTTAACATGGGTTCCATGTGCATTGACTCACTTTTGGAACATATCTCAAGTGGCAACAAGAGGAACTGCTGTTTTTGGTGTTGTACTCTCAGAAGTTTTTTTTTTTTCTGTTTATGATGAAAACATGACAGGTGTGAAAGTGAACCAGGCAGAGAGGGTGTGAGCTGAGTCATGGTATCTGTCAGGAGGTCATGCAGCATACCAGCACTGTTCCAGGAGTGTGTCACAGAGCGTGTGAGACAAGTTTATAGGTTACAAAAACATTTTATCAGCTGTTTTCTTAGTCATCAAATAAAGCATGAGCTTGTAATTGGTGAAAAATGAAGATGAAGAGAATCATCAATGCTAGAGGCTGATACACCCCTCCCTCTCGGACTCTCTGCCTCTTTCTCTATCTCTCTCTTCCTTTGTCTTCCTCCATTCATCTCTGCTGACTCTGTCTTTGTGCTCTTTTGTTGCCCGTTGACGTAATCGAGCTTAATCAATGTTTGAGTTTCTGCGCTCAAAAAAGAACAGGGGGGAAGTCATTACGGGGATGAGACTGTCTCCCCAGCAACTGGTGGCTCATGTGTGAGGCTGAACAACACGTAAGAGACACAGATGCATTCATACTTTGACCTCACAGTCTCAGCTGTTTACCCTATCGTCATAAACAGTTGAGTATTCCTGTGCACATTCAGTGAAACCTCTTCTGCTCCCTTAAAATCCCACTGAAACATGCCCATGTAATATTAATCTATAGAGACTTAATCAACAAAAAATGAAGTTAACGAAACTTGTAGACCAGAACTTAAGAGATAACATATGTACTAGAGGTGATCTCTAAACTGATCTTATTTGAACTTAAAATAAGAGTCGACACACCTGTATTGAAACGTGTTTTAAGATTTTGATTAAGCCTTGTGGGAAGTTCAGCCAGGGTCTGAGGAAAAAGTTGGACCATTTTGGTGCAGGTCCTGAAATTCTTAAAGGATTTGTATTTTTTTTCTCTTAATTATTGAACAGGGAAAAATAATCTGAGCTAACAGCCAGTCAGCAACATCTGAACTGAGTGGTTTTAAGGCGTTTTAATGGATTTGCTCCTTCTTACATTTAGGAATTACATAACCCTCAAGACATTTCAGATAAACCACTGAAACACTGAGCAGACACTCAGGTTACTACTTTATAAACTGTTTTTAACACTTAAAAAAATCAACACAAGGTATGCCACTTTTCCTCTTTCCTAAAGATAAAATCATTTTTCTACAACCTCTTCCTTACTTACCATTATTCTTATTATCATGATCTATCGACTCCTTCCTAAAAAAAAAATCATTCAAGATGTTTTTTGGGCACATACCAGATGCTGTTTTGTGTTCCTGGTTGCTCTGCTTTTTTTGTCTCTGAGGATTTAAATCGTCTTTGCATATATTTCAAAATTTAAGAAATACAAATCATTTCTAGTTGAATGGGTTGCTATACTGAATCCTTCTGTTGACATCCCTAACCACAGCAGTCGCTCCAACTGTTTTTTGTAATTGATTTCAGTAGTTTCCTGATAAGGAGCTCCTTATTTTCAGATATGTAAACAACAAAATATAAATACTTGGACAAGCAGCATGAGGTTGATTTAAAGGTCTGAAAATACCTCACACAATTCCTCTTGCTGAATGCCTCTGTTTCATTTCTGTCACAGTAACCGTCTGAAAGGTTTGAACCCAGGTAAGATCAGTGTCAGGTAAAAGTGCAGCAAAGGCAGTGCATGTGTGTGTGTGTGTGTGTGTGTGTGTGTGTGTGCACTGAGATGGAAAGTGGAATGTGACAGCACGGTCCCTCCTGTTCAGGTGATTTTCTGGGTGTTGTGGCTGCCGCGCATTCCTCTGACCCGCTCGACAGGTTTCACTTTAATGACTCTTTATCACTGCACCTGTTTGTGTGTGTGTGTGTGTGTGTGTGTGTGTGTGTGTGTGTGTGTGTGTGTGTGTGTGTGTGTGTGTGTTATGTTTGACACATTATTGTTTCGATGTATTCTGTAGAAAGTTTTCTCTTAATACTTAGCGGTGGAATGTCCTCAGATCATAGTATGACTCTGGGTGTGTGTTTGTGTGTGTGTGTGTGTGTGTTTGTGTGTGTGTGTGTGTGCATTGTCTTGTCTATTGTCTTTTGTGTTCATCCCTCTGTTTGAAAGGATTTTAGCTTTAATGGTTCTCCAGGGTGGAGAGAGGAAACAGCTCAGACCTTAAGCTCGATGTGTTTGTTTTCTTACACAAAGGTTGTTTTTAATGTGGATCATTCCTTTGGTACAAACTATTGCTCTTTATATGATACGCTGCTTTGTGGTGACCACATGATTGCAATACAAGTTTGACTTGTTGGTAGCTCTGGGGGGAGTTGAGAAATTCTTTTATATTTATATGACACTAATAATCAGCTTTGATATGCTATTGGGTTTTCAGAGTCAAATTGATTACTTTTTGTTAAAGTATGGTATTTATTTGGTACTATATTCCCCACACTCCGTACACTCAGATTGCGCTGATTGTGGTGCACCCAGTGAGTAAAGTTTCACATCTACTCTTACCACTGATCCTGTTCTGATGTCCTGCTCCTGAGTGCAGAGACACTTTCAGGATTTTGAACAAGGCTATGAACATCCATGACTTGTCAAACCCAGTTTTTTGGACTTTCATTACACAAAGAATGAAGCTGTTGTCACACACATGCACTGCAAAAACGGAAATCTAAGCAAGTCATTATGTCTTATTTGTCGTAAAAATTGTCTTATTGTTCTTAATTTGAGCCACATTCACTAGACCAGGTCATAAAAATATCTTATTTCAAGTTTTTTTAAGACAAAAATGAGGTGTAAGTTGCTTGTAACAAGTCAAAAAAATCTGCCAATGGGATAAAACGAATTTGCCCGGGAAGTTTCTTGAAATTGGATCGATGTCTTAAAACAAGAATCTTTTATCTTATCCCATTGGCAGATTTTTTTGACTTGTTACAAGCAATTGATGCTTCATTTTTTACTTTAAAAAACTTGAAATTAGATATTTTTATGACCTGGTCTGGTGAATATGGCTCGAATAGAGAATAGCAAGACAAATTTTACTAAAAATAAGACATAATGACTTGCTTAGATTTCAGTTTTTGCAGTGTGGAAGCTACCACTGTTTGATGACTGACTGACTGATAATTGTTGGATGCATGAATAAGAAAATTCTTGTTCTCAAGCTCAAGAAAAAAAAAAAAGAAACTATGTCACTTTTGTGTAATAACTCACTTCTGCAGCCCCTGAGGTGCCGGAGAAATCGTTTGGTTGTATTTGATGTACTGATAAGCAAAGTGACAGATTGTTCACCGTTAGTTTAGTTTGTTTTAATGTGCAGCTGGGAAAGTGATTCACAAACATGAACAAAATGCGATTTACTTCCTTCTATCTGTAAAGAACAAAGGGCTTTACTGGTGTTTTTCATACTTTGAGGTTGTTTTGACTGCTGAATTTTGACCTTTAATGTATTAACCACACTCTGATGGTCAGCTATTGCCAGATAAGAGTGATGTCATAAGACCCAAACAGACGTGCTGCCTGAACCAGTCAGACCTGAACATACCGACCTGGTTTATTTTGGCAGTCATGCGGTAACTTTGTAGGTGTGATGGTTGAAGATCAGCCAATTTTATCTGGACTGAGAGATCGTTCAGGGAAAAACCCTGATTAATTATTAAAAAGTATGACTTTTTTCACGCATGACTTGTTTCTATGAAGCCCCTAAATAAAAAGCTGCTCTTCTCGTTGGTGTCACAGCCAGTCAAGGAGGAGTTCCTCATCAGAATAATGTTTTTCTGCTCTGCTTGTCTTGACAGGGAGTTTGATCCAGGATACATTGAGGAGTTTGACACTCCATGTTCCTCTCCCCCTGCTCTCCCACCTCCTTCTCCACCTCCTCTGTCATCTCTTTTGCGCCCATCAACACCACAACAGCGACAAACGCCATCACCATCCCACCACAGCAGACCATGTTCAGCTGGAGGAGTCCAACTACGGATCAAAAAGAGGTAGGAGGGAGCTGACACACTTTCATCTGGTCTTTAGCTTTCTTGTAGCTTGTACCTCAGCCTCACAGAGGGGGTTAAGAAATATACTGTAGACTTAGGGTTCAGTCATTTTGGTCTCATTGTCATAACTTTATCACATGCTCCCAGGTTCAGTGCCTGTTAAATCTAACAAATAAGGATGACTGCAGGAACCTCTTTAAAACCATACTGCACCTAACAAGCAGGGGGAGCTCTAAATATTTAGATCACAAGAAATACCTAGGAGGAGTTAAAAAAAAATGATAAAGTATCAGACTGATCAGCAGAATAGATAAGGGCATTCATATCAATAAAATCCTATCAATTCTCATTCCCTGACCCTTCAACAGCTTCAATCAGAGTCTAATGTTTTTGAACTGAGCAGAGTTTGGAAGTGCAGAGGATCTAACTCTGCAAGTTGTGGTGTCTGGACTTCCTGTGTGATATCATTTCCTTCCAGTGTGCATAAATTTTCTTTATTTTTCTAACCTTTGGATGGTCCAATGTCCTGCTGGTTGACATGGGAAGTGATGTCATCTCAGTGACAGGTTTACTGCTGCCAACCGAAGAGGTTATCACTGGTGTTAGGATGTCCTTCCTCTGCTTCCTTTGAATCGTGTGTGTGTGTGTGTGTGTGTGTGTGTGTGTGTGTGTGTGTTATGCTTGGAGGATTTATTATAGACTCAGGGTTCAAACTCAGATCAACAGGAAAACCACAGTACAAACAGTCTGCTCAGGTTGCTGCGTAACAACCTCACCGTGTTTCCTGTGTCTTCATCGGTTGTTTGAACAACATTAAAATGAGCTTTCACATCTTTTCTGTAATACATTAGCAGAGCTGTGAGTGGTGTCGTGCATTACCTGTAATAGTAAATAAATAGATTAACCTCATGAAATTTAGATATTAACTGAGGAAAGCACTAATAATTGCGCACTCAAAAAAATGAATTGTTGATTTGATTGAATTTATTATGTCAGCCAGTACCATCTAAATGAATTAGGTTCGTTGAAAGCAATAATTTCAGCATTAACTAAGTTAAACTTGATATTAATGCTTTTAACTGGCTGTTCTATTAAAATGGAACCAGTTGACACAATATATTTGATTAAAGTCAGTGTTTCGTTTTTTGCGTGTATTTAAAGTCAGAGTATATTACACTTTTACCCTTAAAGCTGAAATAAAACATTTATGGTTTGCAATTTTTTATTATTGTTTGTTTTTCTCTCAGATAAAAGATAATATATACTTCATTCATCCCACGAGGGGAAATTAACAAGACATATACATAGTGATATATTTGGAAAAGATTGATAAGCACATTTTTGAAACAGTATACTCTTTATTTGTAGGAAAAATCATAATGACAAAACCATTTCATGAGAAGAGGTAGAAAATGTGTTATTCCAACGTCATTGGCAACAGTAACTTAACATCCATGTAGTCAATTCTGTATCCTCTGTTATAGTAAGGATCAGAAAAAAACGTTTTAATGTGTCTGTGCAAGAACTTAATTCGTGTTTTTTGTCATTTTTGTGGTATGATTTTTCTAGTGATGGGTTTTACTGTCATCTGGGATTACGATGAAATGAAAGGATGAAATGTTGTGTTGCATGAGGTTGTACACCCCAGTTTCTTGTTCTTGACGTCATTTCTCTTTTATCGTTGTGTGTAAGAGCTCAGTCTGTGCAGACAGAAAACAATCTATAAATACTGAAGCACTGAACAGCAAGTTTCATCCTAATATGGAGGTCAATCCCTGAAATGTTTTGTGTCCTTTCGGTAATGAGCCTCACGGCCTCTGGGGGGTGCTATTGTGAATCCATTCACTCTTGTTTACTGTTGGCTTGTGTCCTGATGCCCTCCCAAAGTCTGATAAAAATCAAAACAGACTCTTTTCAAATGCTTTTACACTGTGGAGCTAGACATAAGAATTTTATGTTCCTGGATTTCTCACTGCTTGAGAATATACTCAATGCTTTTATTTAGAAAGGACGATTGATCAGTTTTATAAAATGCACCTCACTGTGAGAGAGTTTGAAAAACAGGCAGAATAACTCTATTCCCCCACAATCCCCTTGGCTTTTGGTAGTTATCAGATATCACTGCAGCGAGGAGGGAGGGGGCAGGGGGGAGGGAATATGCTCGTCTCTTATTGGTCCAAGAACAGGAAGAGGGCCATCAGAGCCCCATGAGGCTGGGTGTGAATCTGGTGAGGAGAGTCAGACTAATTTATAATCACACAAAGTCTCTTTCTTTTCCTTTTTCTTTCATGCCATCCTACCTTTTCTCTTTCTCTTCTTTGCTTTCTTCTACTATCATTACTTTCCTTTCCTTTCTATCTTACCATACTGGATTCATCTCCTCACATTTATCTCTAAGATGTTTCTTTGGTTGAATCACCACATTTTTCTTTCACAACATCATCATGTAATTGCACACACACAGAGACAAGTGCAAAATAAACAAACTCCCCAACACTCACCCTCACAGAGATGCTCTTTGGAGTCTCTAAGCTTAGTATCCTTGTTTCCACAAAGTCATTAGTCTAACCCAGAGAGTAACCCAAAAGAAATAAGTGTACCTTATTTTTGTTAGCTTAATTACATTTCCTATCCAGAGATGGGTTGAGGAATTATAACTGCTGTAAAAAAAACTTTAGTTGTTAGCCTAATCCACTCCTCTCTGACTTTATTTCTCTCTCCATCCCTGTAAACTTGTCTGTGACTTTTTCTTTTTTGTCCACATCACATCTTTAATATCTCTTCTGTCATTCTCCTGCACTGTAAAACTTTAAGTGTAAAATTACAGTAATTTACGGTTGAGTCTAGTGCCTGTTGTTTACTGTAATACAGTAAGTAACTGTAATCAAATTCACAATATATTGCTTTATAAATTTAAAGTACAGTTGCCGGCAATTTTTTACCAGTACTTTGCTGTATTTTTTACAGTGCAGTCTCTGTGAACATACAGGAACTTAATGTTGATGACATGTGCATTAATTTACTGTAGTTACTAAGTGTTTAGTATTTTACTACAAGTATGAAAGCCAGTAAGCTATACAAGGCTGTTTGTATAGCAATGTTACATGACTGTACACTGTCATCTAGTTGTGCTTTTAAACTTGAAAGAGCATGAACAGTTGGCCCAACGCACATGCTAGTAATACACAGCAGGGTTTCACGTCCACTGTGTTCCCTCCTCACTTACTGTTACAATAACTGAGAGGTTACCCTTCGCATTCTGGGTGTGACCTCTCAGTTCACTATACCCCTCCCAGCTGTTTAGCAGGGCTTCAGCTCACAAGAATTGCTTAGTTATCTGCTACATAACAACAATGAGTAAGAAAGGAAAGGCAGACCCCTAACAGTGATCCTCAACCTACATCATACATCAAAGTCTGACAGTGTCTTTTCTGCTCTCCAAATTTTGGCAACCATTTGGAGAGTTTACAGCAACAAGAGTTGTGAATTTTTTGAATTGCTGTGGTGCAACAGACCAAATAATTTCTGCAGACAAGTTTTTCACAAAAGAGACAATTTCAGCACAAGTCCAGCTCCAGGTCTGGTCCCCTCTTCATCTGCAGGCCTGACAAAAACAGTCAAGGACCAAAAATAGCTGAGGGGGACAACAAAAGGCAACGAATATCCATTTCACTCATATCAAGTCGAACATACACATTTTACATACTCCATGCGCGCACGTGCAAATTATTAACATAACATTGACAAAACACAAACATGTTTTGACACGAGTTACATAATTTCGTGTATCAATAGGCTATCTATTACGCTGCACCCATCCTCTCTCTTTCTCCCTCTCTCGATTTTAATTTCTTGTTTCCCTGCAAATCACTTTAATTATTATTACAAGCTGAAGGAACAGTTTCCCACGGCAAGAGATAAGGTCTCTGTTCTGAGAGACACACCCTACACACACTCTCTCTCTCCCACACACACACACACGCACACACAGCTAAGTTTGTACTTTCCACATGGCTCATAGTTTCTACCAGTCAGGTTCTGCTTTCAGTCTGGTTTTGCTGTGTTTGAGTCTGATACAAAATGAAAATGACTCATTATGCAAAACATTCTCTGTGTTTAAGACATTTAGACGAGCAAGAGTTTTAGTCTGATGCATAAGTAGCTACAGTGGTAGATCCAGCTTGAGACACAGATATAATTCTGCGAGCTTGGAGTTAGTCAACACAGTCAAGGCTTTCTGCTCATCAATCCTTCATCCATGTTAATAGGAAACTGAATTAGAAACTAAACTTCAGAAGGCAGATGTTTTCCTGAATGATTGGAGCTAGTTGATACCAAAATTGGAGATTAGCTTGGCTGAATACTGTTAGTGCACCTTAGCAAAAAACATCTGCCAGACACTGGGGTACTATCCAATGCTTTTTTTAAAAAGAAGACATTAATCTGTAGCTTTGGCGTCAATCATTAGTTTCAGGTCATATTTATTGGCCCTTTATGTCACGAATCTCTATCAGTAAGGTTAAAGTAAAAGTCAGATTGGGTCAAGTTTATTTGAAGTTAGTTTTTTGCCTCTTTTAGCCCAAAGTCAAAGGTTGAGTCGTTTAAGAATGAGCTGTTTGATCCAAAGGCTTTGTCGGCCATTAAATTACACTTTTAAGAATGATTTTTAACATGTACTATGTCAAGGTTTATACTTAACTGTGTATTTTTTCCCCGTATTTGTCTATTTTTTTCTTCTTGCATCTGTCTGTACTTGGTCACTAGTCCCTTAAGTTTGCATTGTTATGTTCATTAGTTATGAAGATAACTATTTCTGTTTTGTAATAAGTTGACTTTTTGGTTGTATCCATTAATAGTTCACCACTGGAACCAGGTAGTTTAGCTCTACATTTAGCTTTACAGATGTATTCTTTGGAAACTTGATCACCACTCCCTCCTCTAATTTTCTTGGAAATATAAAAACTTTTAAGTTATCAGAACCAAAACTGAGGAAAAATCTCTAACTGGTCCAGAGTCCTTGAGATTCTGGACAGATAGAGTTGACAATGGGTGTTGTTACCGTTATAACTAGCAGTTTAAAAGAACAGTTGTTGCTCTCATACATGAGTCACAAACATTAATATTTTTTCTATAGTTGCCTGATTAAAGACTAAAGACTCAGTATTACTACTTATTGTATCAGATTACCTCCATATTGCTTCAGAAGGAACTGACAAAGCTGTAGTGACCATACAGGAGGTCTGTGTTGCCTTTGAAGAGGCTACAGGGACCTAAAAGGTGATAGGGTCCTTAAGGGGGGTGCCAGAGATCCTTGAAATTGTTTTCTAAGAGTCCAGGGAGAGGTTACCAAACAAACACATTCACATAACAAGGTTAGTGAGAGGAGAGCAGAACATTATCTGTAATTACTGAGGGTGTGTTTACAATTCATCAACCAGAACACATTCATCTTTGTGTGTCAGTGGGCATGTGTGTAACTGCTTGTTTTGTTGAAATCAAGTCAAAAAGGAGTGAGGTATCACTGATACTACAGAGAACTATAACTATCAAAATCATTTCTGCAGTGAATAATTATTTTATTCACTAAGTGGAAGTTTGATGCATGAGAAGTATTCAGTTTACTTTGAATACACTCATATTATCCTTGAGGATCTTTCTCACAAAGAGAACATGATGTTGTTAAATGAGTTTCAAGGGTCCATGAATGATTCTAGAAAAGGTTATTGGGAAGATTAAATGGTCTTTTAAGGTTTTTGAGGAAGCTCCTCAATGCCTAAAATGTGTTTTAAATGGGTGTCTGATAATATATGATTGTTTTTATAATGATGTAGAACCAACAAAAGTAGTAATTATAATAATAAGATTACACCACTATCATTTATTGAACAGAATGAAAGACAAATAACTGGAAGTTTTATTTTTTCAACAATTTGGCACCTGAATTTGACTCAAATTTTCTTATTTCACTTTAACACTTTTCACTTTTTGATTGAAATGTAGGGTTTTATTCATGAAATGAATGTTTAATGTTTAAATGTTTTGTATTTATTTACATGCCAGAAACAAAACCAGCATACTGAACTCCTTAAAAAAAAAGTTAACTTGCTAACAGTATATTGCAGTAAACACAAACTTGGTTCAGCAAACTGGTTTGGATACTGTTATTTAACTGTTAGCACTTAATAAAAAGGCTCTGGTGAGGTTTATGGCAGATATCATTCAGTCATAGAGTTATTTTGCCACAAATATAAGTTTTTAACTTATGATCATTTTGACATTTGAATAACCCAGACTTTTGATTTATAGGTGTTTTGTTGTTGTTTTAGTCAGAAAAGTAGTGATGTGATTTATTCCAGTCTTCAAGTACGCTGACTGAGCAGTAATTCTTAGCATTTGTCAATGTGTCTGTCCTTGTTTTGGACTCCAGTCCTGGCAGTCAATACTCTTCATTGTGTTGCACCACATGCTTCATCATGAGATGTCTCTCTCCCTGCGGCTTCAGAATCCATTTTTGCTTCAGTGAATTTAATAATTCACTGTTTTGAGCAACTTTTTTTCATCTACTTCCCCCCATGTTACACTTCTTTTTCTGTTTAATTTCTAATTTACATCTGGAAATCCCGCTTTTTGTAACCCGCTGAGTTTTTTTAATTTTCCCTCCTGTTTTCTCTTACTACCACTTCTGTGCCAGTCTTTCAGTTACTTCTCCTTAACTACTCTTATCACCCTGCATACTCCCTCCCTTTTTAGCCACTCATTCTCTCCCACTATCTCCCACCCTGCCTCCCTCTTTCCTCCCTCTCCAACAGACTTTCAGTGTCTCTTACTAACTCACCACATCAACAACAACCAACGAAACCAAGCGGGGACACGGATGTTTACCTTATGTTTTTATCATATGGTGGCCTAATGATGCTTAATTGCACAATTTGCTTAATGAGCTCAGGGCCTTGGACCAGCACAGCAGGACTAAGTCGGTCAGCCCCAGATTGGAAGTGGAGCAAAGAGACTGATGGTCGAGACAGTGGCAGCTTTGGTGCTTCTTTTTGCTGGAGCACATTGGAGTTTTCATAATAAAAGGAAATAGACGAACTTTTGTAGAAAGCGGGTCGTCACTTTTGAAAGTTTTGAGTAAAAGTAAAGCAGAAGAAGAAGCAGGTAGGGGAAGAACCTTCTGAAGTGAAAAGCTTTTACACTTCAGCACACGTTATTTGGACAGAAGAACCCAGAGGTTGAGAGGATGTAGAAGCTCTGAGCGATTTTGCTTGAAAGGCTTTCTAAATGGCGCAAAAGGTGACAAGAAATGGGCGTGGAAATGGAACTTTTTGGGGAATTTGAAGTGAAGTACAAGAACTAAGGAGAGTTCAGCCAAGAAGAAAGTTATAGAGTAGAGATTTGAGTAAAGTGGATTTAAACAAACTGACACCATGGAGCTGTTGGAGGCGTTCTACCGCAGGAAACTCCGCAAGAAGCAGAAGAAGAAAGCAGATCTGGGTCGGTCGGATGGGGCGCTCTGTCGGTCACCATCAGAGGCCAGCGTCAATAGCCTGGCTACTGGCCTCATATCCAAAGTCCTCAGGTTCACCTCCAGGTAATACAGGTCCTACATGCAGCTCATTTATTCAGGAAACAAGAGATATTTATAAAGAGGTCAAGTTGTTATTTCACTTGGAAGTACAATTTGCGTTTTTACCAATGGGATCAGAGAGGTTTTCTTCTAATTTTTCTATCACACCTTCTAGTCTTCACAGTTAAGACTCTGACAACACAAGGAGTTGAATTATGAAAGGCTGGAAACAAGTCAGATGCCTCATATGACTGAGCTCAATTGTTTTTAAAGTTTTATGTTTAGTAGTTTTTGCTCATCACCAAATAGATTTTTCAAAAATAAAAAGGTGACACACACAGGTGTGGCATTTGCCAAGTACCCAACTTTGACAGTTTATAACCTGACCATTTGACTTTTAAGACTCTCGCATGATGCATGTCTTGGATGAAACCATCATAACATTTGAGATACAGACACTTGAAAACATTGCTCTTTGATGTCCAAGAAGTTTGTTGGCTAGTTTTGTTATTGGTTAAGCATTTTTTTATCGGTCCCCTTCAGTGTGTTTGTCCAAGTCTTAATTTGTACTAACACACTTTTTTTATACCTTTTGGTCACCTCATTATATACCTTTTGTATTTATATGTTTGAGAAAAAACTATGGAAAAAAGGATAGGACCCAAACATGAGCCTTGGGGGATACCATAACCAGTTAACATCAGATAAGACAGAATCATCTATCTGCATATAAAATGTTTATTTAACCATCCATCGATCAAAAACCCTCAATGGTTGAGATGCTACCATATTGTGTCTTAAGTTTGAGCCAACTTGCCTCATTTCTACATCACAGACTTGGTTTTTTTGTCAACTTTGACCCCTACAAGGAATCAAAGGACGGAGACTGCCCAAGATTTACAGAGTCAGAGTTTGGTCAAATCAATGCCAAAAGTACTACTAGATCTATTTTAGAGGAAATGATCACTTAATTAAAGAAAGGTAAATTATATTTCTATGAAGACTTTTACCAAACTAGTGTAATTAAAAAATGTCTGAGAAGTTGAACAGATTTCTGTCACCTGGAAGGACGAGGATTAACACTTTGAATCAGGAAAGTGCAGTTACACTGGAACTAAAATATTCAGTCTGTCTGCTTTAATGTGGTCCATGATCAAACTAGATGTAGAAATCAAACGATACTTGAACTGCACTTAAAGCTGATGGAGAGGGTGAATATCTGTGCAAGTCTACCAGCGATGATAACGTGTCGAGGTATTCCAGTCATGTCCTGTCATTACCCAGAGTTCCTTTGGTCCATGCAGGCTTTCATGTCTCTGTCTCCTACTTACTCTGATAAAATCTTTTCCTGTTTATCTGTGTGGATAAATACAGAGCAGCTGAACATGTTGAATATGATAAGGATGAGGGAGGATTATTTTGTCTCCTTTGCTTTTTGAACATCTCTGTTATCATCATAGTTTAGAGAGAAATGCAGATATAATGACGGAGATGCAATAAGGGATTCTCACTCCAAGTAAAACACATTGTTTGACCTCTGACATAAAACTGATGAAAATAATTATAATAATAATGATACCTGTGGCTACCAACTATTCAGATTTTCTTAATGAAAGACCACCCATGGACTATAAGCAAAGAACCACCCATGTTATTTGAAGAATGGCACACAGAAATATTCAACTGCAACCACTCAGAAGATTTCGCTTATAAAAAAAGGCTCCAAATGGGTCAAACGTGCAAGAAAAAGTTTAACATATCAATTTGCACTTCTCTATTAGCAGTCTATCTCTTTTAAGAAGAATAGTCAGGACTACCATGGCATCATTTTCATTATTGGCCAAAGCACTCTTGACAGGAGCTGGACTCAGGATAAGGCCTTTGAGGAGTTTTTAAGCTACTTTAAAATAGTCTGATTCTGATTAGATTATTAGGTTGGTTATCCCTTCATACCAGGGGAAAAAAAGATTCCTTTATATACTCACCCTGAAGTGTCCCGGTTTAGTGCTCCGCTGGCAAAGTTTGGAGGTGAAGTAAGTTATCAAACAGGAGGTGCTTTTGTGGCAGAATAACCAAAAATACTTTTGTTTTCTCTTTTAAGTGCTGTTTTAGGTTGGAAAACTGTAGAAGAGGTTTTGCTAACTAAAAACGCTAAATGGCTTTGAGCAGCTTTTTGAGTTTCATTCTGGGTTGTGAATGTTTTGTTTCTGTTGGGAAACTGAAGAGCTAAAATGTGTGCATATTACTCAGATATGTCTTGGTACACCAGTATACATCAATACACCAACAACACAAGCTATGAATAATTTGACGCAGCTACAGGTTGGGAATTGACCGATATGGATTTTTTTGATACTCATTTATTTCATCACCCTTAGTTGATTGACCGACACAGGCTGCAGATTTTCTACTGCTTTTGCTTTGTCAATTTACATCATAAAAATGACACAATGATAACAAATGCTACCGGTCTCAATTTGAAAATAAAGTGCATTTATTGAACTATATTTAACTTTAATAAAGTTAAGTTTAACTTTACTCTGGCAACACAGAGCTGTCCATGGATGCATATCAGCAAATTTTTAATTTATGATATATATAGGTGAGCCCAACTGAAGCTGGTTCAAGTGAACCCCCCCCCCCAAATTGGCCTTATATCAGGGCTTTGAACCGGTTCGCGGAAGGAAACCGAAAACCATAAAGTTTTTTATTTTTAATGTTCCGGAGCAGAACCTGAACGTTAAAATAATGGAAACCGGTTAATACCGGTATTTTTTACGTTCTCGACGTCTTGGTCTTGTAGCCCAAACACATTCCCTTCCTGTGCCCCCCCCCCCCCCCCCCCCCCCCCCCCCCCCCCCCCCCCCCCCCCCCCCCCCCCCCCCCCCCCCCCCATATGCCAGCGCTGGGGGCCAAGAAGCAATGAAACGAGATTCATCTGCCTTTTTCCAACCTCAAGCAGAAGAAGGGGTAAATATTACGGATTAATAATCTGAAAATATGTTAAAACATTTTACTATTCACACGAACTTCGCCGTGGTTGTGGGCTGAATTAAAGATGCTAACGCAGTTTTGTAAACAGCTAGCAAGCCCACAACTTAAAAAATAATACTATGATCCTTTTTTTTGCTTTAAAAAAAATTAAGAAATATACATCAGTATTTCTCAAAACATTACTATTATACCGAATACAATCCTTTTTTTTGGTGTTATGGAATAGAATAGTTCTTTATTAATCCCCAAAGGGGAATATTATCCATAACTAGCCAAATTATTTCAATGGCAGCTGTAGTTTCCTGCCTTGTTTAGATACAGTTTACATAGATTTGCTATGTTAGTAGATATTTTCATTGTTATATGAGCTCACTGGCAGCTGTATCAGATTGAGAAATGTGAAGGCTTGATGGGATATGTTCTCTTTTTTTGCAATAAATGACAAGGCATAATTTATTCTTGTCTTAGTTAATCTAGATTATCAATACAACCAATCTAGGTATATTATGCATGAAATGTATACTACTAGGTGAGGCAGCTTGAATAACAGGGGGCTATAATAAGTGATGCAGCTTCTATAATGCACAGGCCTGGTGAATTGTAGTGCCTGTTAGGTAAATAACAGCCCATTTGAATGTGCTAATGTTACTCCTCCTATGGCACATGGAACGATATTAACCGGTTCAGGAACAAAATTATTTTGTTCTAACCGGTTCAGGAACGTTTGTTTGGGGGTTGAACCGAAAACTGGAAACATTAAAATGCTGTTTCTGTTCAGAAAGAACCGATTGGGAAAAAATACTGGTTCAAAGCCCTGCCTAATATATATGTCTATCCTCACTACAGATTAATATGTTACCTCACCACTCTGCATCGCATTTCACTGAAAATCTTCTTGAACAAAGTCAAATAGCTCTTTGGCCACCATTTATTTGCTCCACAATAGATTTGTGGTGCTCATTAGAAATAGTGCCCTAAACCTAGAAAACATTTTTTATTTAATCCCAAGGAGTCGCCAGAAACAGCATCGAATGAAAACCCCTCACAGTCCGTCTGAGGGCTTTAGTCGATACACTTACTGCATTCTGAGCTTCATGTCACAAAACAAAATTATTTGGTCTGATAATGAAGAGCTTTGAGCCTCCTGCTTATTATTAAAGCTTTAAAGTGAAAGTATTTCATAAAGCAGGCAGACGGTGAGTCAGACTAAGGTGGAAAGAGAAAATGCAGCTGTGTGTTTGTTACATAACTGTGGGAGGACACATCAGGATAAGATATCACATTGAAGTAGTCCTTTAATTCACACATTTGCACCTTAAGGTTTTCTCAGGCATTCGTTCATGCTGTTAAATTTGCACACACTTACTACAGTCATCCTGGTCTCTTTAAGCTTTTCTTTGGGTTTCACGTAATACAAACCTACAGGCCTGAACAGCAGACACGTCACATGAAACAGAATATATTTTCCCTCTAAAAACTTAACTCAACTTTGCACAAACACTCTCTTTGTTTTTGAACCTCACAGACGCAGTGAACCAGTGTCTCGTCCTCACTCGTGGCATTCGACAAAGCTCGGTGATGTACAGCAGGAACTGGACCAGGGAGGGATGGACACAATGAGCAGCGCCTGGCATCACAGCTATCATGCCAGGCAAGTGTTCAAAACACCTCTTTATAAGCATCCATAACGCCCCCTCCCCCTGCTCTGTATTTATTCTGTTTACAGCCAGGCCTGAAACAGAATGAGTTGGTGTTTCTTTGTGATATCAGTCAGATACTCAGAGGTCAACGTTCATGTTTTCAGAGAAAAACATAACGTGTCATGTCTTATCTTATCTTATCAATAGAAGACAGACACCACTCTGTTCTCTTGACATAAAATGTGTCCTGCTTTGAAGCATGTCTTGAAAAAGTGAAAGGAATCAATATCATAGCAGTTATGGACATTTAAAATCAAGGAATAGTTGAGCCCTGCTACAGTTTGGTCTTTTGCTGTTGTAGGACAATGGCATTGCTGTGAATGTTCGTCTCTTTTATAACCACCTTAAATTCCTCACTGCAGTTGTGGTGGAAATTTCCCACTGACTTATGTTTCTCCTTTGTTATCTTTATTAATTGCCTTTGTATATTTGACCTGAAGACACCTGTAAACAGATAAAGTGTGGTTCCAGACTGAATCGGATTAGATCCTGCCTCCTCGAACTGTTGAGGCTGTTTGTCTTTTTTGCGGAATTAGAAGTATTCTTGTATTAACATCCAAAGCTGAACCTATTGGTCTCTTCGGTAGACATGGCAACTTCAGAAACGATGAATACTGAACTACCTGAAGTTTCTTTGAGAGTAGCTTTAATTAATATTTTTCTCGTTCCATTTTTCAAGTTGTACTTTTGTACCTTTGTTTAGAGACAATAGAGAAGTGGTTAGAGCGAGAAATCAAGAGAAAGGGTGCGAAGTGACAAAAGGAGGCCACAGAGTAAAGTACAGCTGGACTGCTTGCTTGAGGACTTTAGCCTCTGTTTATGGGGCACATGACCTCACAACTTGGCCAGTATTTATACATTTGTTTTTATTTTTATTTTTTTCAAACTGTACATGTTTTGAGGAGGGGAACATATTTAAAAAGGGAGGAGCTTAAAAAGTTACAACTCTTTCAAATGTTCAAAATTTCTAATGGATCAGGAGCAAAATCTTCAAAAAAGGAGTGTATTTTGTTCCCAACTTGTTTTGAAAAAGTGTGAAAATAGTGTTTTGGTGAGAGATTGACAGGTACAAGTTTGTTTGGTTTTTTTGGTTGATACTAATTTTTTTTATTACTCTTAGTTGATGACTGATACAGACTTGATTTTCTTGCGTGGATATTCGGGGGCTGTACTGATTTTGCTCCCTCAATTTACATCATAGGAATGATACAATGAATGAATAAATGTAACAGGTCTCAATTTTAAAATAAGGAATTATATTGAACTATATTCACCACTGAAACAAGAAGGAAAAGAGAGGTGGAATATGTTGTAAATATCAGAAACAGCCTAATCTTTGTTGAACTTTATTAATCACATGTTTTAATATAGTTTAGAAGTTGCAAGCAAAGCCTAGTCGCTGCGTGAAATGTAGTGTCTAGCAACACAGAGCTGCCCGTGGATGTTTGTATGTAAATCATACTGGAAAAAAAATAAATCAGCAAACGATCTGCATATTGGCTGATGCCCATACAAGTGAAAAATGTGATAATCGGCAAAATGAGCAAAGCAATAAATCGATCTATCCTTAGTTTTGATTTATTTTTGCAACATTTTTCATCTTCTATGAAGTTTGACATCTTTTCCTGGGGCTGAATGGAAAATGACGTGTTTTCGAAGAAAGCCTCTAGTGGCCGCTATTGGAACTGCAGTTTGTGTCATGTCTATGTTGGTTACCTTTTACAGATCTAACTTGTGCAGGTGTTAGTTGTCATTTCAGAGGAACTGGTTCATGTTGTGACGACATATTAGATGTTTTAGGATTCTGTGGTGCCTCCTTTAAGTCAGAGCTCCTATGTAGAAGTAACCACCAAAGCGTTTTATATGTCACATGATGAAGTCTGTCCAAGCTACCGCGCCATTGTTATCCTGTGAACTGAAGCTGTTGGTCAGCAGGTTTCTGTCATCAGAGTTACATCACTGTTTGTTTGAAATGGCCATGAAGGATGAATGAAACCCTGGCGTGGTTGTGTTGGGTGGACAGGGCATTGACGTCGATGCCCACTGAAAGGGGCATTCCTGGTGCCCTTCCCCCCCAGCCCAGGGTCTCCCATGGCAACAAACCCCCCAGCCCTCCTTCACACACACACACACACACACACACACACACACACACGTTTATGAAATGGAATTTCAGAATCTTGACATAAAGTTAAACACACACAGATGTAAACTGATACAAATATAGGAAGTTTCTGACAGAGAAACAGAGAGAGGGAAAGATAGAGATGGACAGTGATGGAGACTGTCCTCTTTCCCAGAGCAGTAATTGCATTGTTTTCGGTTGAAAGATTTGGTGGGTCAAACTGTGACGTCAGGACACGCACACACAAACATTTACATTCCATTCGGTTATCTGGGGTGAAGTAAGAGCAGCAGATTACCAAATGAAAACCAAGTTTTAACAGACAAAATCTTTCTCAGACACAAACCTGATCATATAAATCAGCTGATTTCACACTTGCTATTCAGGGTGAAATAAATCTCTAAGTCCTAAGAGTATGAACAAAAACCTATTGATGATAAACATTTGGTTGTTATCTCAGCTCAAGGTTTAAGAAATTTCAATATTAGAAACAATAAAATACCAGAGATAAACCTCAAAATAGCAGTTAAAATATATAACAGAGCTCAGGCTGTATTAAAAACAAATTTGAAGTACTCAGATTGAAAGCTTGTTTTAAAAATAAGTGGAAGACAAGCCATATTATGCAGAATCTAGTGACAACAAAGCAGAGAAAGTAAGCACATCTCTTTGGGTAATTTACTTTTGTTTTTATCAAAACCTGTACAGATCTGAATTTGGCCACTTCTCTGATGATGATAAACTAATACCAGCACAATTAGCATCATAGTGAGTGCTTTGTGTGGATGAGTTTTAAGTTCAAAAATCTGCAAGATATAAGTGTGAACTCTCTGTCTCTTTCCACCAGTGCTTCAACAACTGACTTGTCAGGTGGGTTTGACTCTGGCAGCAGCTACCTGAGGAAGAGCCCAGACCAGTACAGCTCAAGAGGAAGCATGGAGAGCCTGGACCCTCCACAGTCCTCTCATCTTCGCAGTGGAGCTCAGCACCATCACCATCATACCCACAGTGGACCGGCCTACTCCTCCTGCCACCAGCTGTCCTCTGCCAGGTTCGGTCAAACACGCATCAGACACTCACACAAAGCTATTAGTGGCATGTCGTGTTGCTTATCATCCAGTATTTAGACATGAAGTTTTTCTGTTACTTTTTCAACATTGAAAAGCAATAGAAATACAAAGTTAAAGAAGTTGTTGTGTCGCAGCAGTCAGCGGTGAGGTCATTTGTTGGCTTCTTGTTGAGTGCAGTGGTCCTTTTAGTGGGGCAGTCAGTTTTTAGCTCTGTCCTAAATCTTCTGTGATCAAGGAACTGTGCCGCCTAAACAATGTTGCCCTGTTCCACCGTTGTTTCTCTGAACAACAAGAGGAGGGAGAAAGAAAGGAACCTTACTCAACACAGGGATGGGGGTGTCAACTGGCTAAAATATAAACTTTGCAGCAAAAGGTCTTTGACGTTGCTGTTTAGGAGAAGATTTAAGCTGGTTATACATGAAGTGAACTAAAAATGCTACAAAAAAAAGACAGAATCTAAGCAAGTTTTATGTTTTATTTTCAGTTAAAATGTCTTTTTAGTCTTAATGTCTTGAATATGGCAATTTGGTAAGAAAAAAGTTTCTTGTTTCAAGAAACCTGACGAACAAATATTTCTTACCCATGGGCAGACTCATTTTTACTCATTACAGGAAATTCACACATCATTGCTTTAAATATCTTGAAACAAGACATGTTCCCGTGCTTGTCAGTTGAATGTGGCTCATATCAAGGCTAAAAATAAGACAAACACTTGTTTGATTTCATTTTTTTGCAGTGTGATAAAGGCTTTTTCTTAGCTACATAAGTGAACAGGACGATGAGTATAAAAAGCAACTATTTTCATATTTTAACTTTTAATTCCTTGACCCGCTGCTCCTGGATATTTGTCAGACAAGTGAGTCCCACTACACTGCAGTTAAATTATTCTTGTATTATTTTCTACCACAAATGTTGGTTGCCACTCCCAAAGGTGTTCTGATTGGCTGATGAAGGGTGAACCAGTCACTGAGTGTTTTTGTAACTAATAGCTTTTGACCTAGTGTTGCTGTAATAGCCTTAACCATCCCAGCTGAATGATCCTATCTTGAATTTCTTGTCTTGTTCCAGGTCATCAAACAGCATCGATCACCTCCACAACAAACGAGACTCCGCCTACTCCTCATTTTCCACCAGCTCAAGCATCCCTGACTATCTGGCCTCCAACCCTTCCTTCAGCCAGGAGAGATCCTATTCTCTGGAGACAGTCCCTCAGAGAGGGGGAGGGAGCGGAGAGCTGCAACAAGCTGACATGCGTTACGTACGAACTGTTTACGATGCCCAGCAAGGATTATCTCAAGAGCACGAGGTGGGCTCCACCTCTGCTGCGTTTTTACCCAGCAACGACTCCAGAGGCAGCGCAGGGACAAGAACAGGACCAAGTCGAGATATGCAAGGTAACTTCCTCATTTAAAATCTCTTAGCAATCAAGATTACTTTGATTTTATGTCGCCATTGTTGTAATTTTATGCTTTGGTTTCAGGCACGGTAAGTGGGGTCTGTTATCGTGGAAGCAGCAGTGGAAGCAGCAGCAGTGGCAGCAGCTGTGGAAGTGTACCAGCTTCAAACAGACACAGCGTTGGTCCAATATGGGGCCCAGCAGCCAGTCACAGTTCCTACGAGAGCCTGAAGGGGGCACCAGCCCCGCCACGGCGCAGCGACAGCTATGCAGCCATCAGAAACCACGAGAGGCCGAACTCCTGGTCCAGTCTAGATCACGCCCGGTCACTAAGGTAAGTGATGTCTCTCAGATCTGATTAAAGTATTGTTAAATCACAAATGAAGACCCTGATCAAAAATAAATTCAGTTGTATGCAGTGTTCCAAAAATTGAATTTACAACCAAATCATGTGGTAAGTTTCAAATGTTATGAAAATAAGACAATTTATATTGCTTTTGTGTAAAATAAAATGTCACCTAAACTGACACAGTCTAATCTCCTGTATTCAGATCTCTGCAGAAAGGTTCTTGGCATCACTCGAGTGGTTCTGTGGCTTCAGGTACAGGTAAACAACCATCATTTGTTTATGATTATAGTTTCCAAGAAAAAGAAACACAGCTGAAATGTTCCTATCATTCTTGCTCCATCAACTAAAGATGTTAAAGAGTTTCTCAGTCAAAATAAATCAGAAGATTTCCGGCCAGAAAGCTTTTAAGGTTTTCTTTATTTTAGCTTTTTTATGACTGTAACAAGAGGGTAGTTAAAATGAGCACTACCACCATAGTCATCTGCATTATTTTCATAGTCGCTGATATTTGTACTGTTATTACAGCCAAAAGCCTGTACAGCGCTGAGGGTCAGCTCCACACAGTGATAGAGAAGAGCCCAGAAAGCAGTCCCACCACTAAACCCAGGCAAGGCGGGGGCTTGCCCCAGTGCCCTTCCCCTACTGGACCCGCTGCCCAGTCGGGCAGGTTCATTCTGCCCACTGGCATGTACCCTGTCCCCCAGCCTGAGCCTCACTTTGCACAGATCCCCAGCACTAACCCTGGGCCTGGCTCCTCTGGGGTCTATCCTGCCTTGGCCAAGGAGAGCGTCCGACAGCAACATCAGGGGCTGGAAAGTGTCGGAAGAATGACAGAAGTGCAGAATGAACGAAGGATGTCGACAACGGAAAATGGATACCAAAATAGTGCTTCATCTTCTCCATACTTCTTCCCCTCTTCATCAACATCCTCCTCCAATCAATACAGAGCTCAAACCCACGAGAATGACAGGTATTAAATACTGTTGAACCCAAATAATTTGATTCAGGATTTAGTCTCCACACTTACATTCTGCTGAATGATAATAATACATCTTCCTTTTCAGACCTTACAAGGAAGAGTCTTACCTGAAAAGTGCAGGAGTTGGATTGAAGAGCCAGGCCGGGTCCAAAAGACCCCTGAATCATCAGGGACCTCACAACCAGAGCTTCCAAGAGTCTTTTATTTATACAAGCCAAGCAGCCAACAGCCAAGGGTTTCAGGAACCCAGCCAGGATTTCTATGTACCCAAAATCCAGTCCACCTCAGAGGTCCCCAGACCCTCATCCTCACAGGAATGGAGGGACCCGTCCACATGTGTTCAGGCCTGGGGAGACAGGAGCAGGTACAGAATAATGGGGTTAAGATTTTATGAACAGTGTTGACAGTGAATTTAATGTTATGTGTTTGTTTTCTGAGAAGATGTTGGGCTTTTGTCTTCAGTCAAATGTCCATTGAGAAACTGTGGTTCAAAACTTTCTGCAGGTCAGAGTTCTTGAGCTTTTGTGCCACACACACACATAACACGGAAAACAAAACAGATGTTTAGGTGTAACGACAACTACTTAGCAGAGAAGCAAAAGGCTGTCTCCAGTTGTGGTTCAGTGGGTTCATTTGAAGACTTGAGGGACTTTGCTCCTCCCATGCTTGGAGAGAAAACAACAGAAAGTTTTTGTTGACCACATTAAAGAAACACTGCAAAATGATCACCAAAATGTTTGATGCAATTTTCATACTTTCCTATTGCATTTTGGAAATAACATCTTATTGTTCCTTGAGGACTCAATCTGGCTATTGGTGTGAAAAACAAGAGCATACTTCCAGGACACATGCAAGATGAATATGAACAAATGCATCTCAGACTGAGACTCAAGTCCGCAAATCTTGAACTGTCCTCTAAGTGTCCTGGATCCGTTGTGATCAGATCAGTAAAACTATGCAAAAACCAGCTATAGAGGAAATAATCCTGAACAGAGAGCTTCAGGCTCTAAATATTCAAATCCAGCTCTTTATTATTAATTGTGTTTAACCTTTATTTAACCAGGTAAAAGCTTATCCAGATTTAAATCCTCTTTTGAATGCGACCTGGACAAGAGACAGCAGAATTCTTCAGTAAACAAAAGCAACAACTCATCTATACATACAACAAATAAAATGGAAATAAGGTATAAAGAATATCAGCAAGATTAAAATGGTGTACCATTTGATTTAAAACAGTGATAAAGCTCAGTGCTTTCAAATTCCTAGGCTTTAAGAATTTCACCAAAGCTGTCAAATGGGACCAGGTCTGGCAATTACACTGTAGCTTTAAGGGAGTTTCATGTACAGAGAGCAGCAAATCGATATGCCTTTTCTCCCAGTTCTGTGAGGATTCAAGGAACATTCGAAGCAAAAAAGTCATTGGATTGCAAGCTGTAATGTCTATAGTTCCTGACAAGATTAGAATGCAATGGGACCAAACCAAGAAGAGCCTTATAGATAAAAACAAACCAATGTGAGGATCTTCTCACATACAGGGATAAGCATGAAGCTTTTTTGTACAAAGTACAATGATGGATCCAATTTTTGCATCCAGTGACAAACCTCAAAGCACAATGATGCACAGTATCTAGTGAACACACACATGTGACTGGTGCATGCATGTACAATGCATCCCCATAATTAAGCAACGTAGGAAAGGTTGCCAACACAAAACGTTTACAGGCTTCTCAAGAGAAGCATAGATCCGCATGATGCTTTAAGTAGATAAAGTACGGCCCATATGAATGTCATATTATACACCTTTAAACTGGGCCTGACAAATGTTTGTAAATGGGAGGTAGTATACTTCAACTTTAAATTAACTTTGAATGGTAAACGTGGTTCTGGGACGGCCTGCAGCCTGCATGTAATTTAGGGACTGGAGGCGCCTCCTTCTTATTGGGCAATAAACATCCCAATTCTCGAAGGAGCAGATTTCTGACTCTGACTAGTTTGGTGATTTATTCAGTGGTTCAAAGTCAGTTGCTGTCAACAATGTTGCACTCTCTTTTTCTTCTTTACATTTAGGTCAATGGACCAGACCAGCGTTCATTCAGAGCCATTGGCATCACCTAAACTCGCCCAAGGGCAGGTGCCACCTGCACACTTTCCTGTCCATCCTCATCCTCAACCCCAGGCTCCATCCATTCCTGCCTCCCAGCTGTCTCCCCGTCACCTCAGTGACTCAGCTGCTCTGCAGTATCAGCACTGGGAGCAGGACAAAGACAAAGACCACCCACTGACCCGTCTGGAGATCGCTCTCGCTGAGGTCCAACAACCCACAGGCCCAGACAGTGTTTTCTCTCCCAGTAGCTATGGCAACAGTAACTTTGGTGAAGACAGTCAAGGACCTGTTCGTAGCCTTTCTGTGCTGGAGAAAGTTAGTCGTTTTGAGCGTCGGGAACGTGCCGGGAAGCAGCGCAGTCAAAGCACCGCCAGCCCACACAGAACCAGCCAAGTGAGGGTAAAGTCTTCTTTTTTTGATGCAATTTCCTAAACAAGCTGTGGAATAATGCAATGAGGAAATCTGGTGTGAATAGACCTGAAAATGAGACTACCACACAGCCTAACATTTTCTCTTTTTTGATCAGCTGAATGAAAAAAGCCGCAGCACCGCCTGTGGAGCAGAGGATCTTAGAAACATGCTGGAGAGAAGCACCAGCATCAGCAAAGCCCACAGAACAATGAGCTACAGAGGAGGCAGTAATGAACAAACAAAACACAGGTAGACGGACCAATCCTGAACTCCACTGATTGATTTTTATACTCACCTGTCTTTTATCTATTTATCTATTTATCTTTAGTAACTGTCTGCAGTTCTGTCTGAATGTCTGCTAAGAAAGAGAATCATATACAACAACTCAATGTGAATTGTGGTTTCAGAACACCAGCTGATCCCAATTCAGCCCTCCAGAGGAGCCGCAGCAGCTTCCACATTAATGACTCCAGTGAGGGTGGCAGCAGCAGCAAAGACTTCCCCTGGAGACAGGAAGTCCAACAGTTATTGGGCTCAATGCAGGACACCTCAACCAACAGGTATCAGTCCTCAAAAAGAGATGAGCTCTCCATACGTGGGTCACAATCCTCCTGGTCCAAGTACTCCAGTGAGACAGAAACTTTAAAGAAGTCAGTTCTTGATGAAGCTACTCCATCGTCTTTGAGTATCTTGGGGTAGTTTTGAAGAGACTTGGTAGCGAGTCCTCTTTATGGGGTTTTAGGTTATGATCACCCTAACTAATTAAGGTGAAAGTCTAAAGTCCTTAAACAAATCCATTCCAGGTCAAGCTTAACAAGCCAGTCAAACTTCTCTTTCAAGTTAGAGACAGTCAATAGGTTGAAGGCTTTCAAGTAATTACACTTTTTATCCAGGTCAGCACAAATCAGGCTTTATATGGATCAAAGTACATTCAGAGGTCAGAACTGTCTCAAGGACACAATCTTTCCAAAAAAACGGGGTTGTTTTTTCAGGCCCTAAAGGGGTCATACTTCTTTCTGTAGTCAGTGTCTGTGCACAGGTCAGAGTCCTATGGGCTGAGGTGAGTCTTCAGCAGATCTGTGTTGATTCTCTTTGAGCCATTCTGATGCTGAAAACTCTCTTGTTAGATCTTACAGGGACTCCCTAAAAGATGCCCAGTCCAAGGTCCTGCGGTCAACGTCTTTCAGACGGAGAGACCTTGACACCTCCATCAGCCCTCCACCTCCTTCAGCCTCTCCCCCAGCATCCTCCAGCAGCAGCCATCAGCCTTCACCTGTTCCTGCCAAGTTCCACTCCCCGGAGAAAAAAGGTCCAAAAACCATGCCAAAACCACAAGGTGTCGTCATCCCTTCCCAATCACCACCGCCCATCACCTCGCCTCACGCCCCCAAGGAGCGACACGTGGTGTGCCCAGAGGTCCGAGGTCCCAGCCCCCCAGCCCTGCCCAGTGTCCCACCTGTTGGACCTCCTGCTGTGATGCGGATTTGTGGGCGAAAGCGCCTGGCAGCAGACCAGAAAAAGCGCTCATACTCAGAGCCAGAGAACTTGCACGAGCTTGGGGTCTCAGATCCAGAGACTATGGCCCTTTTCAGGCGAGGGGGAGGTAAATCTTCTTAAATGTAGTTATAGAGCTGTCCAAAGCAGAATGAGTCACTATCATGAACAGTGATTTACTGACACTTATACACCTTTAGTGTCTGTTTGTTACTGACCCTGGCTCCTGATCTCTATGTCTGCCAGAGACCAGTGTGGCAGATCGACGGAGGATGTTTGAGCAAAACACCTCATCCAGAACTGATCTTCGCCAGCAGCAGCAAGATGCTTTGGCTGAGTATGTGAAGAGGAAGAGAAGTGTGAAAAAAGAAGAAGGAAGACAGAGAAGTGGACAGAGACCCCACAGTGCTTTTCTACAGCCTGAAAACAGCAACCACACAGGTAAACGTAAGACTGATTAAACACCTGTGATGGGGCAGGATATTTTTGATCAAGAGAAGACCAATCATGACTTTTCTTTGCTTCATCTTTCTTTCACTTGCTTTCTTCAGCCTCCTCTGGTCACTCAGACACCCTGAGCCTCTCGTCTGCCTCCAGCCTGCTCTCCCTCCAGGAATCCAGCGTCTCCTCTGAAGGAAGGAGTCTCTGCTCCAGTTTGCCTCCTGGAGCAGACCTACGGAGTTTCCAGTCCAATTTTTTTTACCCAGGCAGGGTAACCTCACCCAGGCCTCCAGCACAGCCAACACCAGGGTAAAAGATTGATAGCCATGCTGATCAAGTCACTGCTGTTGAACAGGTTCAAAAAGATGAATAGATTTCAAAAATGGTAGTTCCCAAGGCTACGGTATTGGACCCTGGAATTTTTTACTTATTATACACAACATTTGCAGTTAAAACTTGTTGTCTTGCCAAATTTTAAAAGCATTTTTTTTTGTAGTTCATATCAGTGAAAACCTTTTTTCAGGAAGCGAAGATAATTCTTTTATTTGTCTATGCTTGCAGTGCTCCCTCCCCAGCTCAGCTCCAAGCCCAGAGCCTCCAGGATCTCAGCTGTGAGTCAGGAAACATCAGACAGAGACAGACTTCCTTCAGAGACCCAGGTATGATCCAGCAGCAGCAGATGACAGAGTCTAAACTCCACCGGCGGTTGTCCAAGCAGCTGAATGGGGCTCTGCAGAGAGCTGGGTCAGCTCGAGGATCGGCAAAGTCGGCCTCTGCGGATGATCTCCTGGAGAGAACAGAGGAGAGACAGGTGTCTCCTCATCACTCCAGATCCCGCTCCTCTCCCATAGTGGAGATGATGAACCAGGTAACGCTACACAAACACAAATTTGTTACATATGTTACATAAGACATATGTTTAATACTCTGTTTGCATTTACAATGATCATTGTTCCTTGAATCAGACACTTTATAAGCACAGAGCCCCTTGTCTAAGACAGGTACATTCTGGCCTGGAGGGGTACAGTCTGGCCTAGTCCATGCTATACTTCTGGGTATATTTTGGCCTGATGGAAGTTAGAGATTATTACTTCAGAAAAGTCTTGGAAGAAAACTATGTTAAAAAGAACTTTTCATTCTACACAAGAGCTTTAAAAGCAAACGAAGATAAAATGCACAGCTACTAGATGAAATTCTTTCTTTAGTGTTTTTCTGTAAGCTGTTGTAGATGTTCTGTATTCCTGACGTCTACTGTAAAAACACAGTTCATCATTCGATAACACGGTCACTCCTCTTGGTGTTACTTTGTACATGAGGACATTTTGTAGTGAAGGGACATTTGAGCCATGAGTCTCACAGGAAATACCCAGAATCCTCAGAATTTCCTGTGAGGTGCCAGAGAGCCGGGGATGGTGGCTGGGCGCTGTCCGATGTGCATGATAGGAAAGATAACACACACCCACGTATACATACATCATACACACACACACACACACACACACATACTTTCACAGAGCTCATAAAGGACTGCAGTGAAATCTCCTCCTGTGATTGGAGCCGTCTGTTGCACAAACATCATTAGAGCTTGGGCAGAAGATGGACACTGTCCCCCCGTTTTATACAATTAACTTCATGTTGGGTTGGTGACGGAGTCTTTCTTTCAGATCTGAATGATTTGTTGTCAAACAAGTACAATTTTTTGGTCCCTTTGCCCGATAACGGCTGACGGGGGCTACACGCTCTGATGGAGAAGCAGATGTGACAATTGAAGATAGGACATTTTCATACCTTAAGAAAGGACAAGACTGTAGTCAGAGTAAGAAACAAGGACATGAGAGTGGTAACATTTTGTAGTGGAGCTTCGAGATGTAGGACAAATGACTTAAATAGAAAACTGAACAGGCATTGTTTTGGTCAACAAAGTTTAACAAAGAAATGAGCCATTAAAAGTGAAAATTTATACTTCCCAGAGGGGGAATTTGTTGAAATGTGACTTTGATGATGACCGTAAAACATTTTTCAGAACCTCCCTCCAAGTGAAGTCAGGGTGTTTGGAGTCTTCATCTCTGAACCCAGACGCTGCTCTCTGGCTGCAGACAGGTGAGTGTCATCTCTTGCATCCTGATTACAAAAAAATCTATCTTAAATTGCAAAATACAGAAAAAAATTATCAAATTATACAAAACTTGAAGAGTTTTTGGATGAAAGATTCTTCTTTACTGCATGATTCCTTGACACAAATATTGTCTGTCCTTTTCGTTGCCGTGTTTATAAAATCATTTTTCATTGCTGCTGTCTAATTCCTGCTGGAGAAATGAAGGATCATGGGAATTCAATCATTTATTTACCCATCTTTTAGCTCTTCTCTGTAACAGGCTTTTACCATGTAATGTGTCTCCGAGTGACACTGGGATTTAGACAGACAGGGACAGAAATACAGGAGAAGGTGGAAGGTGGGAGATAAAAAAAAGAGGTAAATAGGAGGAATGGATGAAGGTTATATGTGACTGATGAAAGAAATTACCAAGTGGCATCCATATATCAATTATTGCTCTGTTAATAGTCTCAAATCAAACTTAAGTACTCTTGACTACACATTTTCTGGAAGCACCAGGAGAGGCAAAAGGGACTGTCTTTTGGGATGAAAGGAGGAGAGGAGGTGAGGAGGAGTGAGGCAGCTGAGGACAGATGAAAGGTGATCAAGAGGTGAAGGGGTGGAGGTAGGAAAAGTAGAAAGAAAACCAAGGAAAACTTAAGTATCAGGTTACAAGAAAAAAAAGAAAGAAAAGAGTTAAAGGAAGGTCAAATGAAAAGTGATGAAAGTTCAGAAAAGGTTAAAATGAAGAGGAGAGGAGGAGTTAAAGGGAGGAGGAGGGAGAGGAGGAGGAGGAGGAGGAGGAGGAGTGAGGAATTCAAGGAATTAGAGAAAGTGTCTGGCTCATGAACAGAAAATCAACAAAATACCATCTTCAGCCTGTGAGGATTTATTAGCCCTGGACTCTTTAATATGTTTTCTTTCAAAATGTGAGGGTCAAAGGTCGCAGCAGGAATTCTGAGTGCGTGTTTAAAAAAATCTGTCTGCTGTCTGAATATTTCCAGGACCATGAATGCACCACTGCTGTTTATGGAGAACTAACGTTCAAAACTTGGCTCAGTCAATCGCCCTGAGGGGATCTGATTGAAAAACCTAAACCTTACCCTGCTTTTTATCTGTCTGCCAACTGAAGACATACACGAGTGACATGAAATATTCATTGACTTAGAAATTATTTCAAGTTGTCTCACTGAAATTGTGCTCAAATGTCACAATTTAGAAGGGACTGTGAGAATTTTTTAAGAGATCTTGAAATAGACTGATGCCTAGATATGTGCCTGATCATAATCCCCAATATAAAATGACATTATCAGATCTAGAAAAGGTTATTTCTAAATGCTATAAATCCTAGCTTCCAGGTCAGACAGGACCAGGTTGATTTACGGCAAGTCAAAGTCTCTATGGCAACACCACGCCAGCTGACAAAGTTTATCAGTGAGAAAAGAGATCAGTCTTTTTCTCTGCTGAAAATGATTTATTTGATATACACAGTGGTAAAAGTGGACACACAAGCTGAACTGCCCGACAGAAAAGGGACAGAACTGCAGAAGAAAGCTAAACAAGAGAGTGATAGAGCACAGGCTAGAGGTTAAAACACAAGCTCAAGGCTAAAACACTAGTTGTTTGTGATAATGTTCATTCCAACACAGGCAGCAGTTATACAGCTATGGTCTGTTCAAACCTGAGAGTCGATCAATAAAATGAAGAGCCAGGTTACATTTGCTCTGCTTGGTTGATTGGCACTGGTCGGACATAACCAGGATTTACTATGGTTACATGGTAGGTCTCAGACTTACAAAGTTTTGCTTGTTGTCTTTTTCAATAACAGTGCTAAGCAACTGTTAACAAATACATTACCTTGTTGCGTTGTATTCAATAAAAAGGTGTCTTAAACAGAGAAAAGTAGTGTTAATAGGAAAATCTCATCTTCATTCATTTTACATGACAGTTTGCAGAGTCGTTGCATTCCACTTCCTCACAGTCCCTTTAAATATTTTTGTTATCAACACTAATAGTAAAAGTATTAGTGACTAAGAGATGCTCTCATTGGATCTGGACAAAACTTTGTAGAGGGCGAGCTAAAGCAATTGAAGGTTCTGATATTTTGGTTGGTTGTAGTTGACTAACAGGCTGGTATTTTGAAGCCTTATGTTGGATTTTAGCACCAATAATAGAGTAGGGTGTAGAAAAAGGACTCTTAGACAGACCATCAGCCCGATCCGAGATAAAAGCTATTTTCTACCTTCTCACAGCTCATACCAGGTTCCCTCGGTAGGTGTTTTAATCCATCACTGAGAATTTAAGTAAAAGGGATTATCCTGGATTCCTCGTGTCATAGTCTATCATAGTAACCGCCTCCCTAATCCTTAAAGACAACACTTACTCCATTTTCCCATTACCATTCATTAGAACCCCTGAATGTTTCCTCGGCAGCGCACCTCCTTGACACTGTGACGACAAAGCTAAACACAATCACTGTCTAAGTCTAATTCTGTTGACGTGTTCATCCATTTCTTTCACTCATTGTTGTTCTGTCTCCTTCTCTCAGACCTGAAGATATCCAGGCATCCAGGGGTCCCGTCTCTCCTCAGCTCTCCCACAACAATCAGAGCGCCATCCAGCCTGCAGGGCCTGGAGAAGGTGAGATGGATGAAAGCTGCTACACTTCTCCAAATCATGTTTGTTCACGCATGTAGTTCGTCTATGAGTAATGAATCATACTCATTTCATTTTACAGGGTTGGTATGGTGATTTTATCAATCAGTTAAAGCTACTGTAAGGAGTTTTTGACTGCTAATAGAACACACTGAAAGTAATGCAAATACTTCTTTATGAGCTAAGAGGACAATCCAAAGCAAAACGAACTATTGTAAACTACTGTTTGATGTCAGAGAACACATTTTACAGCATACTGAAGAAAAGCTTTTCCTGATTTTACAATGTGAATATTCATAGTTAGGGATACATACAGCTCTGGAAGAAATTAAGAGACCACCACAAGTTTTCCAGTTTCTCTGATTTTGCTATTTATAGGGGTTTTTTTTAGTAAAATGAACATTTTTGTTTTTTTATATTAACTACTGACAACATTACTCCCAAATCCCAAATAGTGTCATCTAGAGCATTTATTTGCAGAAAATGAAAAATGGTCAAAATACCCAAAAAAAGCCCACTGTTTTCAGACTTCAAATGATGCAAAAATACAAGTTCATATTCAATTTTAAACAACACATTACTAATGTTTCAACTTTGGAAGTATTCAGAAATCAATATTTGGTAGAATAACCCTGATATGTAATACCATCTCATGCGCCGCTCATGTTTTCCACCAGTCTTTCACAGAGGAGAGTGATGACCACAGTAATGGTTTACATTTTCTCATTAAATGAGATTTGTTGCAAGTGATCACCTCATGGGTACCTTATAAGGTAGAAACAGCTTATGTTTGAATTCAACAGACACTGCAATGGCATGACTTTCACATAAGTAGCGATGCTGATTTCTGAAAATTTGCAGTGGTCTCTTAATTTTTCCAGAGTTGTATGACTGATAGAGAAAGGAGCATAAAATTTTGGGTTAGAAAATATTGATCAAATTTACAGGACAAGATCAAAGAAGCAAAAGAAAAGGGGGGGGGCACCAAAATCGACACAAAAAACTAGCCTAATAAGGACTGTTTGGACTGTATAAGTGGCCATGGAAAGTCTCATCTCTGGATATATGCATGATCATAATCTACAACTTAAAATGACACTGTCAGAGTCAAAATAGCTCATTCCTAACTACCATTTCTTTGCTTCCTAATGCTTTCTTACCTTAGATCTCAGTTCCATACACACTCCAGTGACTCGCAGGGAGCGACAGAGAAACAACGAGCGTCAACGTTCTAACAGCACCACCACATTGGCGGCATCTGTTGGCCTGCCCTGTCCTTTTTCCCCCTCTGGGGCTGATGACAGCGCTGACTGGCGAGCAAATGACAGGCTGAGCCAGGCCAACCTGAACGACATCACCTTCCCAGGCATCCCACAAACCAGCAAAGGTGAAGGTGTAAACGCTCCCAGCTACATTGAAACCCCAGTGATGGACAGACGGACGAGACGCAGTCTTGGTGACGCCGTTATGTTAGAAGACACAGCAAAGGACGTGTACAGAGACAGAGCGTTCAGTTTGGAAACAAGAGGAGGAAATAAGACGGAAAACACTGGACGAGTTTCCCTGACTGATTTCCAGCTTCCAGACCCTCTAAACATGAGAGATGTTAGGGATAACGCATCTCCTCCTTCGCCATTATATCCGTCCTATCAACAGCGCCTGTCGTCACTTCGTATCTCTGAGTCAAGCCTCCTCAGCCCCACAGACCAGCATCCTCCACTGAAAACAGGCTTCTCACAGGAAGATTCAGATGAAGTTTTCCTCAAAAATCCTGCCCATCCATCAACACATTCACAAGTCAAAGACATAAACATGGAGGAGGACTTCCCTCCCCCACCTCCTCCTGTTGAATTGGAGCAAGAAGGTGTACTCCAGTCTTTGGAAAGGTTTGTTGAACTTTTTTTAACATCTCTTTAGGCTCTTTTACTTTCATAATCTTTCCTCCTATCCTTTATACCTAGACCTGCCCTGGAGGTGTTAAACAACTCCATCATTTCCAACAGGACACCCACACCACAATCCCCTCCTGCGTCACCTTCCTCCTCTGTCTTTCCACCACCAATGCCCAGCCACCCTCCGTTACAAAGCCAGCGGTCCACCACTGTCAACTCCATCACCACATCCACCACAACGGAGGACAGCTTTGGTCTGGAGTATCAGCCCCTGCCCAAGAGGAAGAAAACTTCAGAGGAGCTGCGGGTGGAGATGCTGGCCAGACAGTTGGTGTGTATCTCAAGCCAGGAGTTTGTCGTGAATCGTGTCTACCTGTGTCCTGACTCTGACTAGATGTTACTCAGTGTTTTTGTTGTGTCTACTTCCTAATAAGCTCTGGCTCTATCTTTTCCTCAACTCTACTTAAACTCTTTCCTGATTTTCCTCGTTTAATATGGTTCAGGTGCAGCAGGATCGCTCTCTTTCACCTGTCCTGGACACATGGGATGGTAAATCCACTGTAGAGCTCATGGAGGACATTTTTCCAAACAGCAAAGTTGGTGGCAAACCTCTCTGGCAGCGCAGGGGCAGCAGACCAGTGGATGACAGGTAACTCTGACACCTTGTTATGGCCAACGAGTTCACACTGTTACTTAGTGGGTTTGAATAGGGACACTCTCTTACTGAGCTTCAAAAGTGGCTGATTTTTCCTCTTTTTTCATTTTTGTTCGGAAAACAAAAGATCATACATGGGATAAGAACGGATATTATACTCAGAAAGAATAATCAAGTTAGGTATTGTATCTGTTATTTGGTTCAAGTTGGATTTCTGATTTAGAGCTAACATATCAGATCAAGTGCAACCTGTCTGATGCGTCACCTTTATATGTCTAGTTGTCTAAAGCTGCATTAAATTCTTTATAATCCTGAGTTTATGTGACACAGCATTTATTATACGCTAATAAAGACCCCAAAGGTTGAGTGTGTTTGTGCAGGCTTGAGACCAAATCTGCAGAAAAGAACTCAATGTAACAGATAAAAAAAACATCAGCGTTCAGGAGAAAACGTCTTCCTGTAAACCATCATTTGTCATCCTTGTTGTGTTTGCTGACAGCTTCCTTCAGATATCTGCTGCTGACACAGAGAACAAACCTCTGCTGTCTCTGCGTGTCATGGCCTTTAGAGTCAGTGACACCTTGAGTATGTTTTGGTTTGTCGGCAAACGTAATGTTCAGGAAAGGAACGTTTTCTTGCTGTAGAGAGAACAAGCACTTCTAATTTCTCATAATGTAAAGGCTACATTGCGTTGGCGTTGGTAAAATGTGATGTTCATTTGTAGTTTTGTTTATCTGCATGCTGAACTCAGTATTTAGTTCAGGATACTGAGCTTAAGAGGAAAAGCATGAACACTTGTACAGTATTTTCAGCACAAGGCTGCCTGAGCAAACAAGGGGCTGAGAGCAGGGGTGGAAACTCAGAGATCAAGAAAAGACTTCATGATAAATTCAAATTAGATGCTACTTTATTTTTTAATATTCTGGAGGGTTTCTTGCACCCGTCTGATAGGAAATCTGGGAAGCGACAGAATAATCTGGATACTGGGGGAAATTGAAATGCAACATGTTTTGATAGTATGATTCCTAGTGTGGGCGAGTGCAGCCTGGGTACATGGGGTCCCTGCCCTACCAACTGAACGAAACCAACACTCTGAGACGTAGATTTTTAGTTTTTTCATTGCAGTTAAAACCTAAAATAAATTTTTACAATCGTGCAGAAAGATGCAGGATTTTCTTTGCTGCAAAAAAACTCACTTTGTCCTGCCTGTTATGTGTGACTCTGCTCTGCCCTCCATCACAGCCACTACAACGCTTACTTTCTCTTATTCTCAGAAAAGTTATGATTTGTTATTAGTTATGATAAGGAAGCCAGAAAGCTGAGGAGAGTGAATTTGATTTCCACTTGACTTTATGTGTTGGGTACAATGACTGCAGACTGTTGGCTCAAAATCATCACTAAAAAATAGATTTATGCTTCAGAGAACCTGCTCTTCATTTTTAAGAAATCTTACACTTTGGTCCTTCAGTATATTCCAGCAGAAGTGTCTTTACCTCTGTTTTACCTCTATCTCCAGAAACATTTAACAGACTGACTCAATACCTGTTATCACTGAAAAGCCAGGAAAACAGCCTTCAGCGAAAATAGAAGCATTTCTCTGAATTGATTCACTGGGACTCTTCAACCTGACGAACAAGTTGAACTATTTTAACACCGTCAGCTAGAGGAGAGACCAGACAAACCTGATCAATGTGTCTGCACAGCAGAATGTGGGGAGAGTTTCAAACCTGGTTACTGTTTCAGTAAACTTTCCACACAGACGGACTGTGCAGGACATCCTGAATGAGTGAAAACTTTATCTACTTTTCTGGATTTAAAACACTCTGAATGATTTTTCTGTGTGTGCAGGGACAGATCTGATAGATTTACATTTGTTTAAGAACACAGAGAGGACGTGTGCTGGTTTTTTTCTTCAATTTCACCTGTTTTTACTGAAGAACAAAGTGTACGCTGATGGAAAGCTGATCTGACGGTAATCACAATGGCAATCAAACAGGTGGCCCCCTACAGTGTTAAAAGTTGGACAATAGCGACCCCTTGTGTCCATAATTGATATGACAAAAAGGTTAAACCTGTCTTTACTTTTGCTGTAGCAAAGAAGTGTCATGAAAGTCCAGGAGGAAATAGCAAGCTTTTGTTTGGAAAAAAGGTAATGGTTTTTAACAGTCATTCTATCTCTTAAGGATCCAAGCTGGTGTCCTTGAGCTCGCTGAGACTACAACCACAGATGGAGGGAAGGAGTTCAACCTGGATAAGGATGAGGAGTGTCTTAACACCAAGAAGGTAAAAACCTGAGCCATTACAGAAAGTTTACAACATGAATCATAAAGGGAACAGTCTGTAGATCTTTGCACTTTTGTCAGTTTTTTCAGTTCAACATCACAGCAGTGATGAAGGTGAAACTCCTGAATACTCCCTCAGTCTCCCTCTTGTCTGCAGGTGGAGCTGTGTGAAGCTCTGAGGAGCAGCGTGGCAGCTCTGCGGCAGGAGAAGGAGGCTCTTAGCGAGGAGCAGAGACGTCACCAAGCATTGGGATTGAGCATTGAAACACTGGTGCAGGAACAACTCAAACCCAATGAGAGGGAGAAGTACAGCATGTTCATCGGTACGACATCACAGCAACCTAAAATTCAATTATAATTTTAGAATCATACAACTACAGCTCCCATGGTGCTTTGCTGATGCACCTGAGTCTAATATGATGATGTGTTTGTTGTTTGCAGGAGATCTGGAGAGGATCGTGAACCTGCTGCTCTCTCTGTGCAGCCGGCTGTCAAGAATCGACAGATCTCTGCTCGCTCTGGAGAGAGAGGAGGGGACACGGGAAGGAGCTGCTGAGGAGAGGGTGAGACAGATCACACCTGCATGTCTCACTTTTTAACTGTCCATTTACAGGCCATGTGTGTCTTCACTTCTCATACTCAGCCATGTCTGCACAGAGCTCATGTTATCTAGAAAGTTGTTAGCACCCTAAAGCCTCAATGTCCGGGGTCAAGCAATCTGATTTATTTTTTTCTTGATTAAGCCAAGTTTTTTGTTTGTTTTTTTTTTTGGACCGGTGGAAACAGTCTCCACCCCCCACCAGACATAATTCAACAACCGAAAAAGAGGACGTTTGGTCACCCTTGAAAAGCAGTTATGTTCTTTGATATTTTCTTGTCTCCTCCTCTTCAGGACTCCCTCCATCACAAGCGCTCCCTCCTCCTCTGTCAGACCGAAGACGCCCGGGAGCTGAAGGAGAACCTGGACCGGCGGCAGCGTGTGGTCCATGCCATCCTCACCGGCTACCTCACCAACCAGCAGCTGCAGGACTACCGTCACTTTGTCAGCACCAAACCTTCCCTCCTGATTCGCCAGCGGCAGCTCGATGACCTCATACGGCAGGAAGAGGAGCAGCTGACACGATTGGCTGAGAGTTTGCCTCAAGAGGTGGCGGAGGCACATGGCTGGTCGAGAGGATTTCCGTTCTTGTCGTCCAGCCCCTCTCACTGCTCCTCACCTGTTCCCACAATCCTCCCTCCTGCTGTGATGCCCGGCCCCGCCAACTCCGTCAGGTCAACCACTGTGACATCACTGTGATGTCATGAACAAGAAATGAAGGAAGGACAAATGAAAAGGCCTGAGGAAGCTGTGTTCACACTGAAATAACTATGCAGACTTCATACATGAAGAAGAAGGAACTCCTTTACCACGCCTCCTTTTATTTGTTACACACCTGTTTTTGTCGGCCTCCATCACTGTGTGGACTCAACGTCTGCCAACTCTCATCCTCTGTTTCAAAGTTGATTCATGGGCCTTGAGGTGTTTTTGAGTTCTAAGTTTTTTACACTTAAGGGTCCCATCTGATGTGTTAACAGGTATTTTTGTGCATTTTTCCAGCTCTTTATAACAATCTCTTGACTTTAATCATTTATATATTTAGTTTCAATATCTATCTGAAATCTAAAAGTATCATACAGGAAGTTAAAAAAGCAGGGTTTAAAGCTGTAAATGTAAAATTCAGCTTTAATTCATGAATAAACAGTTGTTTTTAACGTGAGTGAAACATCCCGATTACTATAAAGTTGCCTTTTTAAAGGTTATTTTAGTCACTTTAAACTTTGGACCTTTTATTTTTATGCTTTTTGATTGTGGGATAATAATGACTGTAAGGGAAAACAGGTTTTGGATTTGCTCCGGCCTGAAATGTTAACATACCTGGAAGAAGTGCTTCTGTTTTTTTTTATTTTTTTTTAAGTGTTTGACGGCTTAACGGAAAGGCTCCCTTCAGAGATCGACTTTTTTGATTTCTTCAATCAAAAGACGAGAACGTGGATGGCGTCAGAATTGAAGAGGGACTAGGGTGTTCCTCATTGGAGTGCAGGTGTCTTTTAGCTCACCTGATCTCCCCCCAAGATAACATGAAGGCTAACTGTTGAATTCAAATCACTAAAGCGCTTAAATTTACAATTTTGAAATAACTTGTCATCTTCATACCCTGTCAGAGTTTTTGTTCAAGGCTGTAAATGTGGGAATTTTAAAAAGATCATTCATAATTTTTCCATATTCAAATTTTCTGACATCTAAAGCTCTGTCACTGTTGGGATCCTTTTTGAAACGCTGTCAGACACTGAGAATAACAACCTGAGCCTGTCAGGGACAAAAACAAGAAGCACTGACGCTGAAGCAATCATGAAACCGTTTTGTTACTTTCAGTCATCCAGACCTCTGTTTGTGAAGAAGGATCCAGCTTTAAGATACCCAGTGTCTCCTTCGCTACCCTGATGGTGCTTTCAGGTGCCATTGGACGTTCCAGTGCTCATCCAGGGACGCCTCGTTTTAAAGTGATGTTATAAAGTGAGCAAGTGTGTTGTTCTAAAGATGATAACCCTCTCAGCTTTCGCACATGTACAGTAAACTTATAAAACTAAATGAACACCAAAAGGAGGGTTTTTACTTTGTGACTACACAGTCGACACTGAGAGGAGATCAGAAACTGAGAGCACAGATCCACCAGAGTTATCCACTCTGTAATAATCATTGTCACATGATACTGTAACACTACTACTGTCACCACTGTCACTACTGTCTGGAGCACTTTTTTATATATAACATTTTATCTACTGTCTGCTGCAGCATTTACACTGAGTGACAAACATTCAAACACCTATGCCGCCCTGAAAGGTTATGAAAGACTTGATATTAAAACTGAAAAGATGAGCTCCCAAAGATTTTTACAAATTTTGCAAAAATGAACTTTATTTATGTTTGGATTTATGGTTTTGTTTATTAAATTGGGATATTATTTCTTCCCTCAGTTTAAGTTTCCCAAAAGACAAATTTGCAGCTTCAATCTATTTGACAATTTTTGTCCATAAATTGCAGAGAATGACAACAAATGCCCCAATTCAAACAAAAAAGTTCATAATGAAGATATAAAATGAGTTGAACAAAGCATTAAATGTTTTTTTTAAAGGAATCAAATACTGATGATGCAATGAGATACCTGTCAATTTCCTTATTTATTAAACACAGCAGTTATTTTATGTTCATAATACATACTGATATTATCCAAGTACAAGTGATGGACATAATTGATTCCTTATGCAACCTGATTATCCTCTGCATGCCTGTTAAGTTTGGGAATATGAATTGAAGTGGTTAAAGAAAAGAATGAAGAAAACTGAGGCTACATATGCAGATATTTCCTGGCTTTTTAAAATCCTTTTTCAGATGCAAGTCACTGAAATACTCATTCCTACAACTCCCATAATGCAACTTCATAACTTTTTTCATAACTATCATGTGCTGTTTGCCTTATTTCTGTCCAAATTGGAAAAAAGTAACTAAACATGTTGTATTTTCAAACAAATGCAGAGCTGAACATTCTTAAACACTTTTCCTGCTTCACCTTCATTTTCCATTTGACTGTTTTTGTGTTAAGAGCACCTTTTTAAGTATTCTCTATTCTGTAAACATTAAAAAAAAACACAAACTGCCTTATGTCCTCATCAATAACCAAGATTTGACTGTTGATTTTTGTGTATGGTTTTGTTCTTGTTATGTTTTTTTTTTTGCAGAGGCACAAAAGACTATCAGAAACATTTTTAGGTTTGTTATTGAAGGACAATGTACAATTTATGACAGAAGGACGACTACAGACAATTCTTGGTTTTTGCAAAATAAATGAATATTTTGTAAATGATTTGGTGTCCTCTTCAAGTTTTCCTGCATAAAAAAGACATAAAACATAAATATTTTACTTCAACTCATTATCATTATCATGTCACACTCAAGCTGATATTTTGTAGTTTGACATAACTTGTAATCTGTAATCCTTAAACCATGTTTTTAGGGGATTTAGGCTTTTGGCTGCATGTTGTTGCAATGGTTCCCGCCACTGCCACAAGGGAAGAAAGTCACCAGTTCAAATCCTGAAAGTGTGGGTTCTCTGCAGCTGCTACAGCTTCCTCTCACAGTCCAAAATCATGTTCACTGAGTTAAATGATTCGAAATTGCCTGTAGGTGTGAGTGAGCATGAAAGGTAATAAGTCACTAAAAGTCAGCCCTGCTTTTGACTGGTGTACCCTGTTTATTTCCCTAAAACAGCAGGGATAGGCTCCAACCATGAACCTGAACAGGATAAGAGGTTGAAAAATGAATGAATGATAGGCTTTGAGTGGGGATCAGTTTTCCACCCAATAGTACCAGGACTTGGATTCGATCTCATGACCAATGTCACAGGAACTGTATCTGTACATGAGGTGCCTGCTCCAGTCTGTAAACTTATCTTTGACATATTTAGGAACTATTTTTATTCATCATTTTTATCATCCATATTTTCATGTGAACATCAATATCAAAGGGAAATGACTTTAACGTCTCACAACAGTGTTCTTCACATTGTGGTCCACCAGCGCCCACTAATGGTCCGTCATGACCATGAGTCACTTGTAGTGTGTAAGTGGAGGAGTAAGTGGTCCTTGGTCTGGAACAACTAGAGATACATTTTTTTCAAAAGATGAGACTTTATAATATGACTAGGGCAACATATGGTAATAAATCTCCACACCAGTCATTGGCGGCTTGTAATTCTTTCAGAAAATCAAGTAAAAGAGGTAGAAAATATACTTTCAGACACAAAAATCATATTCAAGTTTTCATCAACATGCAAATATTAAAAAAAAACAAAATAAACAAACAAACAAAAAACAAATACAGTGAGACTTTTGTGAAACTATGACATGTAATATCAGGAACATAGATGTGACCTTTGGTTTTGTCACCAAAGGACTTCAAAGGCACTTTTAAGAATAGCTGATTTGTGAGACTTATACAACTACATGAAAATGTTTGAAAACAAATTATATTTGAAAATATTTGTAATCCATTGTTCACTTGGCATTAAGTGAGCCTCACATGAAATATTCAACAATAAAAATAATTTCTAAACATTACCTGAAGATTTTTATCATAAAAATCTGTTAACTCTGCTGTGATGTATGTAAATAAGAGGGTAAATATTGTCCTGGATCTACAACATGATAATATTCAAATTAATATAACCATATTCAAAGTCAAAGGCCTCCTAAACTTGACCACAGGAAAACAATCTGCAACCATGAGCAGGCTTTATTTCCAGTTACATAATAAATTCAACTGTTCTCTCTTATATCAGAATCACCTTTATTCGTCAAGTGTCTCTAAGAAGCATACAAGGAATTTGACATCAGACTTTACTGTACTCTCTCTGTACAAGCACACATGATGAACGCTGAATATCAAATATATAAAAACAGAGATTAAGTAATTAGAAAAATAAAAGGTACAAAACTTTTGTACAGAAAAGGCGAGAAGAAAAAACATATACACATTAACCCTGTGGTGCATGGTGGTCACTACAGTGGACACCTATTTAAAAGTTATTTACTCCTAAATTCAATGGTTCAAGTAGTGGAAATTTCTAAAAAATATTTATATTTTTAAAAAATGTTATAGACAAACATTTGAGGGTGAAAAAGCTTATAAACTATAAATTATTCACTGTTAAAATGGATGAAAGAGAGTTGAAATGTTTCACAAAGCATTCGAAAAAAAAGATTATTCATGAAATTACAAAAAAAAAAAAAAAAAAAAAAAAAAAAAAAAAAAAAAAAAAAAAAAAAAAAAAAGAAACAAGCGGCCAAACAAAAGAAAAAATGAGTCATATTCACATTAAGTTCATACTGTTTTATGTTGAATGCAAATACAAATATTTTGGAAAAAAAAAAAGGAAATTTTTTTTCATGCCTTAAGACAAATAAAAACACTCAAGGGAAAAATCCTGACACTGACTTTCATAATTCATGCATCAGAGGGTTAAAGTTCAGGTTTTTTTTCTTTCTTTTGACTGTAGTGTATCTGTTTGAACAGCATATACTGAATGTGTATGTGTGTATATGGATATATTTGTGTATATATTTTTATGAATGAATGTATGTGTGTTAATATATTGTATTTTTGCTGGGGACTTGAGGAGAGCCACTCGACAAGCCCTGAAGGGTTTCTTTGGTCACTCCTGCACATCTTTGTAGCAACTGTTTGTTGCTTTGCTCAGCTTTTCTTTTCTTTTTATATGTGCAATAAATACAATAAAATATATATTTTTTTAAATCATTAAATGTGAATGTGATGGCCTGTGTCCCTGTTTGAGCTGGGGAACTTATGTGAAATACAAACTTGTTAACAATCCTGGCTCTGGTGCCAACATAGAATAAATATCAATAGAGTGCATTACCATAAATGTTCCAGTGAGAGTGTAACAGGAGTTATCAAATCAGACACATCCGGGTTCTCTGCTGGAATGCTCAGGTGAGGCTGTGGTTAAATACCTGCGGTGGGCGGAGCTTTAATCCAGTCTGACAGAAACAGTCCCGACCTTTGAAACCAAACCAGCAGAGAGAGAGAGAGAAAGAGCCGAGCAGAGGGGTGAGACCATGGCTGCGGATTTGTCCCAGGACGCGGTGCTTCAGTTCCTCCGGAGCGGAGGGGGCTCGGTGAAAAACGCAGACCTGCTCCTGCACTTCAGAAAGTTCATCCGGGACCATGCGGACAGGGATCGGAACCGGGAGCTCTTCAAGAAGTTTGTCAACACTGTTGCCACCGTGCAACAGCTCGACGGCGTCTCCTATGTTGTTCTGCGGAGGAAATTCAAAGGGAGAGTCCCGGGCGGAGGTGGAGGGGGCTCTGCGGGGCCACAGCGACCTACCTCCGGGGGGAGAAGAGAGCCCTCCCCGGGGAACGCGCGGGTGAATCCGGCTTCGAGTTCGGACAAGCCTCGGCAGACACCTCAACCCAGGGAAGAAACAACCTCCGCCCCGCAGGGAGGGAATGCAATGACAACAATCCTACCTGTGGCGGGGATAATGCTCAACAACAACAACAATGTGGAAACAAACTTAAACCTGCAGGAAATCAACAAACCAGGTCATGGAAGACCACCAGCTCAGAGCCCCAGTCTGTCACAGCCTTCCTCCCAGGATCAGAGCTCCAAAATCAGACAAAACGACACGGGGATCTACCCTCCAGCTCCAGCTCCAGGCATGACACCTGCTGTTTCTGCAGTCAGACATTATGGAGAAACCAGGCAGCAAATCCCAGTCCAGGAGCCCCTCAGAGGGAGGGAAGCAGAGCGGAGGACCCCCAGGTTCACAGAGCCTCCTGCTCATGACTGGAACACTAATACGGGGCGAAGTCAAGTGGGTTTTGTCCCCTCTGCTCCTGGGACAACACATGCGGTCTCTGCTGCCACACATTATGGAGAAATCAGGCAGCAAATTCCAGTCCAAGAGCCACTTAGAGGGAGGGAGGCAGAAGTGAGGCCCCCCAGCTTCTCAGAGCCTCCTGCTCATGACTGGAACACTACTACGGGGCAAAGTCAGGTGGGTTTTGTTCCCCAACTCTCTAGTGTAGCACCTGTGGTTTCTGCAGTCAGGCAACATGGAGAAACCAGGCAGCAAATACCAGTCCAGGAGCCCCTCAGAGGAAGGGAGGCAGAAGTGAGGCCCCCCAGCTTCTCGGAGCCTCCTGCTCACGACTGGAACTCAAAAATGGGGCAATATCAGGTTGGTTTTGCCCCCCTTGCTCCTGGGACAACACCTGTGGTCTCTGCTGCTACACATGATGGAGAAACCAGGCAGCAAATTCCAGTCCAGGAGCCTCTCAGAGGGAGGGAGGCAGAAGTGAGGCCCCCCAGCTTGTCAGTGCTTCCTGCCCCAGATCATAGCTCAAAAAGGGGCCGACATGAGATCAGTATTGGCCCCTCAGCTCCTGCGATAACACCTGTTATTAGACATCATGAAGAAACTATCCAAGTACTGGAACCCCTCAGAGAAAGAGAGGCCAGTCTGCAGCCGGAGAGAGATCTTCATCAGGAGCCTCCTCCTTCCAATACTAAATCTTTGGTCGCCCCACGTCGCCGCCACCGCCACAGAAAGAGCTACAAATCTGCTGTATCTTATGATGAGGATGAGGATGAAGATGAAGAGGAGGAGGTCCCCATCAGGCGAGGTTCAGCAGGTGGAGAGTGGCCTTTAAATGTTCCTCTGGGGGCCATGGGAAAGGCCATCTCTGCATCCTCTCCGTGCATCATAGACGTACCCTCTATTGCTCCCTCCTCTTCATCAGAGAAAAACCTCCCAAAGATTTACGTCCAGGATGTTGCAGTAGAAAGGCCGCCCCCTAGAGGTGGTCTAGGTTGGAGATTGGAATCAGGGGCGGAGATAAGAGGACAAGACTCAGAGCCTGGTTCCATCAGACATAGTTTGCCTGTGGAGGCGGAGCCCGATATTCAGTTGCCGCTTTCCAAAGATGTTCTCGGAGACCGGCGGTACTCGCAACCTGCAGGTGTCCACCTGGAACAGGGGTGGGGGTTGCAGCAAAGTCAAAGGGGGTCGCTGTCATCAAGTACCAGCAACCTCTACGCCCCATCAACTGACTCTGGTGTCTCCATCAGAGAGGTTTCAGTCTCTGGCTCCTCCAGAGGATTGGGGTGGAACAGCAGCTTGGAGGATCTACAGACAAAAACAGGTACAGCTCAGAGATATTTGGACTTTTTAATTCATTAAAAAACAGTTGATTGACATTCAGGGGTATAAATCACACTGAAACACATCGTTTAATAACAAGTAATGTTACCATAACTTTAATATCATGAGCACCACTAGACAATCATACAAGATGTAGCACAAGTTTCTTTTTTTAGACAATCTCAGACTCATGGCTCTTGTTTTAATTTCCATACTAATGTTGATTTATCTAAGTTATCCCCACTGTAATGATTATCCTCATTTATTTATACAGCTCATACAAAATCCTACATTTATAAAGTGCCTTGACAAACAAAGTGAGGCAGGATAGTAGAATCAATATTTAACTCTCAGGCCAGACCGGGAAGTCTGGTCAGTTCAAACAAGGTAAGAACAAAACATAACAAGAAAGGTCAACAAGACTTAAAAACTTATATTTATTTCTATAGTGCCAAATCAAAGGTTTTCTTTATCAAAACGAGATCCAGTCAAGACCCGAGGTCCAGATCTTTAAGTTCATAAATAGGTCTACAACAAAGGTGTTTGCAATTTTGTATTCTACAGGTTCACTTTTTCTACCAGCTGCTGTAAAATAAACTTCATGTCTCTCAGCAATCTCTCTGCTCCTCTGTCAGAATCCTCTTAGCTGCCATCTGCAGGTTATTTTAGTTTCACTTAAGACAAATTAAGAGTGAAATGCTTAAGATAAAGCTAATAACTGACATTGGTATTTAAGGATTTTCCCATTAGTTGTCAGTTGACCTTTTTCATGTCATCAGGTGATGCAGTAAGTGGGGCTCAGATCCAGGAAGTTCTCGTTCGAGCCCAAAGGACCAGAGCCGAGCCTTCAATGCTGCATGCTGGTACTAAAACCCAGGCTCCCTGGCATCACTCTACAGGCCATCTCCTTGACGACCAGGGACCGAGGACTCATTTGTCACCATTTCATCACTCCAGCGACCAGCTTCATGTTGACCAGCAGTATGCAGAGAAACCATGGCACCTTTCCACAGGTCAGAGCTCAAAGACTCATCTGATCAGTGTTTTTTAGACTTCTTTACCTTTTTATTTTGTAAATTTTCCTCAGTGTTGAGGCTCTGATAGAGAGAAATACAATATAACCGACTTTCATTCCTGAGTAAGCTCTGGATTATTTTATATCCTTCTGCATGACTGGACTTGGCCACAGCCTGTTTCACACACACAAGAAGCAGATCTACCCTCTCTGACTGTAACTGCTGATCTTTCTCTGTTTTGAAACCCTGAGTCTGTTATCAGCTGTAGAAATCCTTTTCTCTTTGGGTTTTCCATTAAACAATATCTTTTGTTAGCAAAATACTGAAATTAATGCAATCTACTTCAGCAGAAATGTTTGTATTAGTCAGTTAACATCAGTGATCTAGATAATAAGAGAAGTATCAGTGTAAAACAGTCTCTTTTAGTTGATTTTCACTTACACCAACATGTCTGTTTCATGAACATCAGTGTGTCTCTGATTAATGCAACAGGAAAGACGTGTAATAATGTACTCCCTCTCTTCAGGTGATCTCCTTGACGACCACCATGAGACAGAGTTCAGTGAGCCAAAGCTGCGGCAGCACTCGGGTCTACCCCGGCGGCTCAGCAGCCACCTGAGGAGCAGGATGTGCCGCAGCATGGGGGCCGACCTCGACCAGCTCCTGGATGAGGAGTCCAGAGGAGGGAGCGAAGCAGCCCGTCTGAACCGCCTCCAGCTCATCTCCTCCTCGCTCAGCCTTCGTTACGATATGTCCTCGTCCTCGCTGTCATCCTGCTCCACGCCGACCCGCAGCCACAGTCTTGCCAGCCTGGCAGAGGTGGGGGAGGGGAGAGAAAGGAAGAAGAGCCACCTGTCCTCCTCTGCTGCTCCTCCTGAAGGCTCCGGTAGACAGGTGAGACGCACAGGTTGTTCTATTTTTTATGGGGGTTTTTTTGCCTTTTTTCACCTTCATGCACATGGCAGTGCATGAAGGTGAAACTTAGAGTTTATGGACAACTCTTCTTCGTTGTCTTTTTTTCATACAGACAAATCTGTTACACAAACTTTTCTTCAGACAAGTGTAAAGCATCAAAAGTCTTGGTAGATTTGAAGCAGTGAGAAGTTGTTTTTTGCTCCTGTCTGCAGTCACAGGTTCCTCTGGACCCCAGGGAGCATGAATGGCTGGTTAAAGGAGCAGCGGGGACGTGGCCAGACATCTACTCTCTGTTCAGAGAGGACTCAACTCTGCTCAACAAACGAGACTTCATCTCAGGCTTTACCGTGCTGCACTGGATCGCCAAACATGGAGACCACAGAGTCCTCAACACCTTATGGTATCAAACTGATAGACATTTAAAAAAATAACTATTTCTTAGAGAGCTGCAGAGATGCACCGGCACCACATTTAATAGTTTTCAAAATTGTTAGAACTAATTATCTTGTTTTACCTACCAAAAGCGTGTGGACAGGGCTCAAGTGAAAAAGAAGACTTAAAAATATCTTTTAAAGTAGCTGTGAGGACTTTCTGGAAAAGCTAGCAATAAAGACTCCACTTCCCGTAAGCCTTTGGTGATGAACAAAGGAATGTGTTTTGCAGAGCAGGTCTTCTTTTTAGCTTTCTTTACTTTTCTTTCTTTGAGACAATTTTTTACAGGATAAAACGAATAATGTTATTTTTTCTTTTTTATATGAGTTGCGTTGCGCTGTTTTTGGAAACGTGACAAGAAGCAAATTTTGCAATCTCTCTTAGACGTAACGTGAAATTTTAGTGAATCCTAGTTATGTCCTGCCAGTGCTCATCTACCAAGCAAAACAAATGTAACTCCACTCTTCATTTCATTTCATTGATAGACTCTCAGGTTTGAACAGATTACTTCAGTATAACTGCTGCACCAACATACGGACTGAGCAAAAAGAGCTTAACCGGAGATTAACTACAGACAAAAGCTCCTTGTTTTCTTTTTTTGTCTTGTAAAAAAAAATCCCTACAAATCCACTGCAACATCAGAAAGCTCTTGAGGGAACATTTCACAGCTACTTAGGGACACATATACTCAGATATTTATGACACACTGTATTAATCCTCTACCACCTGTTGTTTTCAGGTATGGAGTCCAGAAGGCAGGTCTGGCTTTCGACGTAAACTCCAGGTCGACATGTGGACACACCCCTCTCCACATTGCCGCCATCCACGGCCATAAGAATATCATGCGCCTGCTGGTTAGTAAGTTCAAAGCTAATCTGAAACTGAGGGACACAGCAGGGAAAAAGCCCTGGCAGTACCTGAGTGCCACCACTTCACCTGAAATCTTCCAGCTGCTGGGAGCTCCACCGAGGGCTGCTTTAGGGGGTGAAGGAGGAGGAGGAGTCAAGAGGTCGGAGTCTACCTGGAAAACTGAGAAGCAGCAACAGCGGCGAAGGCGGAGACATCACCTCTCATCGGCTTCCTCTGCCGGGAGACCAATCAGCATTTCAGCGAAAGTGAAAAGATCGTCATCCATCGCTGCGTTTCTGAAACACAAGTCATTGCTACACTTTCATGGACATCAATCTGACTCCTCTCTATGAGAAGCTTTTATCATGGATACAGTTTTTATTTTTGACAGTGTTCGGGACCTTTTATTCATGCTGGCACCTCAGCTGAACAACTAAATGTTTGCTTGCTGGTTTTAGAACAAGGTACTTCATTCTTGGGTGTCACAAAGATCTCTCATAAAAACTTCACTCTGTCTTGACAATGTGTAAAACTGCAAACACTCATGGATTTCGAAACACATGCACTTGATAATATCTATTCTTTGTCCCTGCCATTACAGGCCTTTTTTAGTTTAGGCCAGTCACATGACAAACTTTGTAAGCCCTTCCAGTCACACTCACTGTAAATGTTTCTGTATATTTTATCCCTGTGCTCTCACATTGGCTCCCCTAAGCTTCTTGTGGAAATTATACAAGGAGGCAGGCAGTAAAAAGTCCAGGTGAAGTCAGGTGAAAAAATTGAATGAATTGCATTGACACTAAACCTTAATTTGAAAATATGAGGATGTTTTAAGTGCATGTGTGAATACAGCTGTAGAAGCAAAGTGTCTTGTCAAGCTAGCACTTAGCAGTCGGACTGCAAACTAGCTTGTCAGCATGTAGCCTAAACTGAAGGGGTTTCCTCCTTTGATTTCTCCTGCAGTCGCTTCTTTACCAAGATTTTACTCTCTCATTGATCTACATCTCTCAAAGTGAATAGTTCTTTTGGGTGTAGTCAGTGGTTAGCCAAAAAGTTTCCACCACGACTTCCCTTCAATGTTCTTCAGCGGTATTATCCCTAAGGGTACAGATTTTTGTGCTGTTTGATTGGTTTCATGTTTTCAGACATAACTTCATGATGCAGATTTGTGAAAATTCAACCTGTGCCAGGTCTGTCCTCAAGAGGAGAAGATTTTTTTTTTCTTTAATTTGTTTTTATTTTTGGAGGTCAGAGCCATCATTTGAACACATCATCTGATGAATTTGAAGAACTCAGGCAATTCCAACACTTATTGATCATCAGTGACATGTTGAGCAGATTGAAAATGTTTGATCTCAAACAGATTGTTAGCTGCTCTTGCATACAGATCTTTGTCTTCAAGAGAAATAAACAGTCATCAGATTGTTGTTTATGTGAGCAGGGATGTCATTAAAATAGATTTGGTAAGACTGGTATAGATTTGAAGTGTCACTCGTTTTTGGACTGTAAACAGCAGCAGCAATTCAACATCAACAATTTATGATTAGAATTTTAATTTGGAAATTACCAGAAGGATCTGTTTTATGATCAGAGTGATGCAAGATAAAATAACTTTTCTATATGCACAAAAGTCCACCATGGCTTCATTTTAAAGCCTTTACTCAAGCGTTTTTTAAGCAACTTTCCTGAGCCATAGAGAAACCAAAACCTTTCAAACATCGTGGTTAAGATTTGAGGAAGTGAGAGCAAGTTTCTCACGGTTAGCCGATGTGTTACCAAGAGTAAGCGTTTGATCTTTGTCATCTTCATTGACAGTCTTTGCTGAATCCTGGATGAACACCTCCTCACTGTACAAAGCCTCTTAACCTATGGGTGTGTGGTCTTCTGACTTTAAAAAGATTACAATGGAATTAAAACCCTTTCAATCCAAAGATGTAGGCTAAGTCTAAAAAATCTGTAACAACAGGGAGTATCAGTGTAAAGAATTCCAACACTTTATCACCAATACATATCTCAAAGCAGGAGGTGAATTGCAGCACTTTACAGAGCAGATCAGGCTTCAGAGTGGTTGTCTGAAGTCATTGTTGTGGGAGAGGAAGAAAAACAGAACAAGGTCAGAGTTTATGAGCCGCAGGACACAAAGAGCTTCAGTTTCAGTCTGCAGCTGGGAATCCCTGCTGGAGACTGAGACGATACTGCAGCTTGTTGACTCTCGTACCACATATCTGAACTTTGTCAATGGCACTGACACATTCCACACACTGTTTGTCATTCAACACATTGATTTTCTCATTCTCAAAGCCTGCTTTCTGGTCCAGAGTGTGTTTAATAAATTCAAACTGTAATGTCTTCGAAGGTAGAAAGGAAGTAGTGACAGGACTCACAGTCTGTTTAGAGGCTTCATGATTTTCTGCATCTCACTCAGATGAGTTTTCATCTTATGGGATGATTTAAAGGATGACAATGTACTTTCTTTTTTGCCTTAAGTACAAAATTGTATCCCTTTCTTGTTGTAGAACATTGTTAAAGACTGAAACAAACATATTTGACTCAAAAAGAACAGAGTAAAACATCAGACTTCTATTCTAAGAGGTAGTTCTCTGCATTTTTCACATTTTAATAAACGTATTAAACTGAAATGAGAAATGTTGACACTAAACATTATCAAGATTTCAAACTTATGCCAAAAGTGTTTGAAAATTCTCTTGATGAAACTTCAGGCTGCCCTGAATTGCTTGTTTTAAACGCATCTCATTAAAAGGGCAAATTTTTCTTGTTTTGTCAAGAGGGAAGCACAACTTTGTTGCATGGCAACAGTGAAGGAGGCTTCCAGAATGCTGGGTTCTGGAATGCTGGAGGAGCTGTAAAGATAAAGTAGATTAAATGAGCAATTTCAGACAGAGACTGACTGTGTAAAAGACACCAGTCTGAGATAAGAATCCTTTGAGCTGTAAATAATATAAATCATATCTTGGACATTGTCTTATCCAGAGAATTTGCCTTGAAAAGATATCATTAGGTCCCCATTTTTTTCCCTTTTCTAAACCACAAAGATCAAAAAGAGGACCTTGATTTCCTCATACTGAACTCTCTCTTTCAAACAGTGCTTGCAAACTCATTTCAAGTATTATAATGCTTTTAGAACAAGAGCCAGACTGTGGCGAACTAAATCCATCCACTGATCTTCTCTTCCACTAGAGCTTTATTTACTCTTTCAGCTGTTCCATATCACTGAGTTCACCCCCTTGGAGCTCACAGTCCTGTTGCTGTCATGTTGGCTTTCTTCTGTATGCTTGGCTTGTTCTTCTCTGAAACATTATTAATGCATGGCTGTGTGGTGCTTTCAAGTGCTGCCAGGATATCGCAGATTCCAACTTATTCTGCAGAAACCCTTCTTTTAAAATCAGAACCTGAAGGTTTTTAGCTTTCTAGGACGCATACGCTCCGCTTATAAATTCGTAGGCCACGTCACCATATTAATCTTCTACATGTATGTATTTGGCTGTAAAGGAGACAACTTAGTGCCTTAATAGAAAGGATATCAATGGAGAAAGTTGTGGAAAACGTTCATCACCAGAATGAACAGACCTGTGTTTTAAATGTAAAACAATCAGCTCTGTAGTTAATGGTTTTGTTTCACAATAAGGATGTTTTTTTTATTTCTCACACCAAGGTCCCAACTGAACAACTATGAAACATTTTAAACTAAAGGTGTTTGGACTTTCATCAATTTCCATTCCTCTAAAGGCCAGGGGGTGACTGTGTTGCAAATAAATCTTTTCTAGAATGAACAAACCTACTCACTTTATGTATAACCTCAGTCTAATTTTCATTAATAATTTATGTTTGGGTTTTTTTTTTCAAGGTTTTTTAATTTAACTGTCCTCTAAGCTAATTATGGTTCCCATAACTTGGGGACAGAAAGATTTTCTGAATAAAAGAAAATACAATCGACATGGTCTGTTTTGTGCAGCCCGGTTAAAATAACTGTTACATTTTTTTTACAGTTGTTTACACACATTTTCTGGTACCTGAGACACAGTAATCACAACATGTTACCCATGCACCAACCCCTGAACCAATTTGCTGAACTACAAGCACAATTCCTGCTTTACACTCATATTGCAGTTCTAAAACACTTTTTTTTACACAGTACATGCAATTCTCTGCATTTGGCACAGTTTTCATAAAGAAAAGAAAATCTTGTTTCCACAACACACTCAAAATCCTGAAGTTAATTTCTTTACTGTGCATACTGTCTCATCAAATGTGCAAACACCTGTCATACAGTTTTATAATAAGCAATCAGAGTTTTAGCATAAGAGGGCAGCAGGAGAGCTTTTCTGTTTTTCTAAATCCTATAGAGGATTTTTTTTTTCTGCCTAGAGATGGAAAGTGTATGACTGAAATCCACAAACATAAACCCCTTATCAAGACTATGGAAATCACATGTGGAGATATAGCAGTTGATGCTTTCAATGGCTGGATTTGAGTTGCAAAAACTGTAAAAGTAAATGATGGTCATAATTTGCTAACCAACCCTGCTGTTTTCAGGCTCTACCTCCACCTCACAAATGATCACTTCTGACTGTGAAAAAGTAGGGTGGTGATAGCCAAAACACCAAACTGAAGACTCTAGTTATGAATGTTGTCAAGTAGCCTATCACAGAAAGGTAAAGGGAGCACAGACACTGGTACCTGCCAATTGGTGCCATCAATTTATCACTAGTGTATAACAACCACTAAAACTGAAACAAAGATCCCTTGTGTGGTCAGCCAGCACACGAGTGTAGATAAGTGAGTTAACAGTGCATAAAATATAATTGGTGCAATATTTACATGTGGCTCCATGACGAACACCCAGCCAGCAGCTCCCGTCTTATAAAAGCTGACTTCATTATTACACACAATTAACCATCTGGATGTAAACTAACTACAGAGTCCAAACCTGTCGCCTGCCTGTTGAACATTTTAGCATTGGGCTCTATGGGGATTTATTAGCTTTGTAGCTACGACCAAGTGGAAATAAGTGGAACTAAATTTCTGAGGTGAAGAACTTGCTTAACATTTAATAACTAACTGCTCAGCAAGTCTTGTTTAAATTTGTGAAGGCACAAACAAACACTCACAGGAGGCAACAAAAAAGAGAAGTAACCTGTCACTCAATGTAAGAAACACTCTTTATTTTATATAATTTTAGCTTTGAAGTTATTCAAATGGGCAGGAGTTGTTCAAATTTAACTGGAAAGTGAATGTTTTTTGAGCCAGAATGTAAACATACTAACTTGCACTGTGTGGTTGTATCACTGGTTATATTAGGCTCCACGTAGGCTTACAAACTTTTGGAGCTAACCTCTAGTAACTGTTGCTTTTTGTCAACTCTTGGTGTGTCTCTCTGCACACACACACACACACACACACAGTAAAACCCGAGGCTGTGTCGAGCAGGTTTCAGGTCTCCACATCTGTTTTCAGCTTAATGAAAAAATAGGATGTAAACAGATGCAAACATTACGACCACAGCGTCACGTACTTTCATTGCATTCAGTGGTTACACCCATCAGGTTTTAGCTGCCTCTGTTTTTTTTTTTGTTTTGTTTGAAGAATCAAACTGGTACCAACATGTTTAATCTGTGTAGGGAAACACTGCAGGTTGAAGGACATGTTTTTACATGACTGTGTGTGTGTGTGTGTGCAGAGCTGTACAGTGAGAATCAGTCACAAACTGGTCCTGTAGATGGTAGTTTTTGTTTGAACAAGATCATAGAGGATTGTTTATACTCTCCTCATTAACAGCTACAAAACTGATTTACAGATATAAAAGCTTTGCATTTGAGGCACAACAAACAGAATTGTGAGCAAATGCTTAAAAATTAATGCAGAACTGAGAGGCTCAACAAATCAAACTCAGAAGCTCTTTTAACCAACTGAACTGCTGTTTTTAAGCCATATCAGAACTTTTGCTTTAAGTTTTGGAGTAATTTGGAGACTTCTTTTGTTTTTCATCAAAACGAATCATAGTGGGGCGCAGATGGCCCAGTGGATATGGCCGTGCACCATGAGGTTTGCCCTCGAGCGGGTGGCCCAGGTTCAATTCCTGCCTGTGCCCTGTTTCCTGCATGTCATTCCCCACTCTCTCCCCCTTTCCTACTCTATCCACTGTCCTCTATACAATTAAAAGCAGAAAAATATTTTCAAATATCTTTAAAAAAAAAAAAAAAAAAAAGAATCATAGAGTAACTGCATGAACTGATACCCTAAAAATGTTTGTCAATAGTCAACTATTCCCATTGACTTTATACTACGGTAAATCGAATGAACTCTGAATAGTTAATGATAGAAAATTTCACATTTTCTTCCTCTCACTTGTTTTGATCTCTTATCAAATCCACCTACAGGTCTTCATATTTAGTAACTAAATACTTATCTACGTGAAAAGTTGTATGTTTCTGTGATAAATAGAAGACAAAGAGCTCAATCAGTTTTCATTCTCTCATCTCTTTATTTATTGTGTTGCATTCAGGGACCTAAAGCAGCCACCAGCAGCTCCTACAGCAGAAACAACAGAGCTTTTTGCAGGAATAAAAATATATTAAACAGAACTTAAAGAGATAAGACCAGCGTTGTGTTTTACTTTATTCTGAACATCCAAGTAAAGATTGTCACATTACTGTTACTGAGCTTGAGATCATTTAACTTACTCAGGGTTGTTTTATTCTGAGTGCCAATACTCAAAGTGCTGAATGTCCTGTAGGAATTTTGACAGCTCATGTTTCATCAGATCAGTGAGAAAACAAGTAACAGACGACAGTGAACGTGTTTTAGAACTCCATAACAAGAATGGTCGAAGTAACTTATCATTTCGTTGGCTCCAAAACAAACAATGAAACCAAATTTGGCAGCCAAGATTTCTGCAGGAGGACACAAGCTCATCTGTAGGTGAATAAAACAACATGAGAAGTTTAACTCGGTCAAGCGATGACAACACGCTGAGAAGGAAAAGGGAAGAACAGAGGGATTCATAGGAGGGATTTTTATATTAGCATCTTCTGTTAATCAAATTACACTTCACTTATAAAGAAAAAATTTTTCTTCCTGGACAAATATTACAGATCATTGTCTACAGAGCAACATTCATACATTTGAGGTTATAAATAGAGATGAAAACATGCACAGTGCAGGAGAGAAGGGACGAAGATGGAATTGAAACAAACATAAAGATGAATGAGTTAAAGATGAGAAAAACAAATATAAGGTGACAAACAATGAAGGAGGAAAAGACATTACAGGGTCAAGAAGTTAATTCTAGGTTTCTGTAGATAATTTTTTTTAGAGATTTTTTTGTATTGTTTGTGTTCAACAAATATAATCAATAAGATAGTAGCAGCACGTTTTTTAGTTTTTGAATGTTTAATTTTTTTTGGGCTCTGTTTTTCTGTCTGTAGAGGTTGTAAGCGGCTGACATCAGGAACGCTGAACACCGAAACCAAAACCAACCTCAACACTGAAACCAGCTTCTTCTGACTATACTTTCTTTACATTTGTGTTTCCTTTTCTTAACTGGCGACAATTTTCTCAAGCAACTCTGATGGGCAACATTTCCAGAGGAGCTGCCTTTATATTGCTTTCATGCAAATGAGAACACTGAGAATAAACTTTCTACTTTCTCTTTCATTGTTATCTGTTACTGGAGGACTTGCCCATCATTGTTGCAAGAGACACAGCCTAGATGAAGCTGTTTGAGTCTTTTATTTTGAGGTCTTTACTTTGAAAGTAAAACGAGAAGATGGTGTCAGTGTTGAAGGGTTTTTTTTTTTGCTTCGGTTTGGTCTCTAAGAGGCACTGACTGGCTGCAGAGGCGGGCAGGGGGAAGAGCTGCCTTCCTGTCGAGACAACAGGACACTACAGACAGCCAGACCTCCACCTTCTCCTTCTCCACCTCCTGTTGCTATGGCCCCCATCACAGGTGTCGCCCCCTCCTGGACGGCTGTGGTGGTGATGTCTTCGTTGTAGAGTCGTTTGATGCAGTCGGAGAAATCATCCACCTCCATCTCCTCCACCTGGACACACAAGCAGAGTAAGGTTGAGACTCGTGTACTCATTTTAAAACTTTTGTCACACACAAAAAACTCCACTGATCCTGATGACCCTCTTTTTACCAAGACAGATTTTTGGAAAAGAATGCTATTTGATGACAAAATCTTGCTCTGTAACAGAGAACATTTTACTTGACGACTGTAAAAAAAAAATAACACTGATAAATACAATATAAAACAAGACAGAATGTTTTTTACAATGGAGCAATATCTCGTGCACCCACCATCACAGTGGGTGGAGAAAATGAATCAGTGGGCTACCTCTCTCATAGATCAGGTCTTTACCTTTTTTTTTTTTAATAAGTTAATTTCACTGTCTGTATAGCCTTTTATTATCTATCTTATTTGCATGACAGGTTGTCAATTCTATCTCATGTGTTCACAATTCCCTTCTGCTCTCTGAATCGCATACAGCAGAGTTCTGCCCCAATGCATAGAGACGGGGTATTCTTGGATTATTTTATTTTAGTAGTGGGAGCACAGAGAGTGAAACAAGCACAATGTAAAGATAAAGCAATTCAGGAAAAATAATAGGGGAACTGACACAAGAAATGTAGGGGGGGAAAAAACTCTTAAAGCGCTACCACCCCCTCTCCGTTTTTGTATGTTAGCTGTCACTGGAGGGAGAGAGCCGGTGAGAGAGATGATGGCACAGCTGTTCAAGCCTAGTCCTGAAAATTAAAAGACCCAACTTTTTCAATGGGGAAAAATATTGTTTTATATTCAGAACATTAAATTATCAATTTTTACACCAGTTTTTTTCCTCTGCTAAACTCTACTGCGTCAGCAAAATCATTAATGTGAGTCTCAAACCTGTTTTTGGATTTTATTAATGACTTTTTTTGTTCCTACATGTCAATAATTCTTTTCTTGCTTTTGTGCCTAGGCTTCTAAGACATGCTAGAGGTGCATAATTGCTAAAACTGCATTGTAACGTTTTTCTTTTTTTGCAGATGGTGACAGAAATTGTGTTACCTTGCGTTTGGAGGAGGACTTGCAGCGCAGTACAACTTTCTGCAGGCGGTTAAGATGATGGAGGTTTTTGGGTGGCGAGAGTAGCGCTGGGATGTCAGAGGAGGAGGCAGGTGTTAGCTGCTCTGGGGAAGCATGGTCCCTGGAAGACTTGGTGGCATTAATAATCCCTGTAAATGAAAAGGAAGAATATTCTGGATATACTCACAGTACTGCTAAACACATATCAACAGACCTTGGTCATGATGTGTTGCTGTTTACATGATGCTTATATTCAGAGGATCTCCCCTTCAAACATACCCAGTGAGCAGTGGAGTGAGGGGTCCTTGTCTGGAGGCTGCAGGGTGGTCTGGCTCTGCAGAGGTTGGTAGATGTAGACAGTGTTTGGAGGCAGGGAAGCTTTCGGTGTGGACAGACTACGAGCCACCAGCTCTCGACTTCGAATCAGTTCTGAGCTGTCGAACTACGACAGAACAGGAGAAGAAGACAGGTATGGAAATTAGTGTAAAATCAATATGAAATGCATGAAAAATGATTCATGACTAGATGATACTTTAGGGTAAAACCTCGATGAGGTAATGAACCAGACAGATTTCTAGTCAGTGGTGAGTTAGCGAATAGAGAAACTTGAGAGTTTTTAGTGTTGGAGCTTCCTGATTTGAAAACAAGAAGCATGACTTAATTTGTTTACAACTTCTCCAAACCTATGGTCTCCTCTGCTACACTGAGTCCAACCAATTTTAAGCAACTTGATTTATCATTTTAGGTGTTGCATCTTTGCTTGTTACTTCTTTTTTTTTGGTGATAATTTTCAGCCACTTTGACTCCACTTCTTTTTGTCTGTTTTTTTTTGTTTTGGTCACATTACACAGCCATTGGATCCAAACTAAAAGGTAACTCCAGTTTGTTACCTGTGCCTTCCTCAGCAGGTCGATGGTGAGAGCAAGCCAGTCAGGACAACAGGTCTCCAGCTCCAGAGTGATGAGGGCCAAGGCCAGCATGGATCCTCTTAGCTACGGGGACACATGAGGGATAAACTTAATGACACCACACAACTACAGCAGAGCAGTGAAATCCATATAGATGAAGCGAGGGCGTGTGTACCTGTATGAGTGTGTGGTCAGCCAGACAATGGTACAGTCGTCGCGTGAGCATGGAGAGGTGCTGGGAGCGGTTCAGACGCAGCATGGTGTCCAAATACCCAGAACGACACGACAACACCGTTGCATGGAACTACGAGAAAAAAAAATCAGAAATATATGTTTAAGAATCTTCTCCAGTTTTCTGACAGAAACTCAGTTTTTACCAAGTCAAATAATTAGTTTATTTCAAAATAAACCTTGAATAAATCCTCAACTAAATCACACCAGGCTTAACCTGAATATAGTTGTTTTCATCTTTTCCATTAGAGGGGTTTTTCTCCTATCTTTTTAAATAAGAGGGGCTGGATTTCATACAACACTTGTCAATGGTGAAAGAAATCTCCATAATAAATGCCAAACAGCTCCAACTCTTTGTTGAGAGACTAGCCTGAGAATCGGAACAAAAACTAGACATCAACCACAAAAGAAGGAGTAAACTCCGCCCCATAACTGAGCTTTTTTCTAAATCAGCAGTTCAGAAGATATTAAGATCGCGGGCTCAACCAATCAGAGGCACAGCCCAAATCACGTTACTGATGGCACACAATCGTTGTGAGTTTGGGCACCCATCCCATTTCCAATATGGCTGCACCAGCCATTGTGCTTCAAAACTTGGCTTCAGAAACGGATGGGTGATGTCATGGAGACTTTGTTTATTTATTATACAATCTATGCCTTTTCTACATCATGTAACGGCCCCTTTAAGAAAGTCTGACCAAAAATCTTCAGATGATGTAAGAATAAACTCCACCTAGAAACTACAAACCTGACAAACTGATCAATGTTGCATCCAAACAGACTTTCTGATTGAAAAGTACATGAACTGAAAAACAGCAAAGCAGAACTTGCATGATCCTGTAGGGGAGTTGGCAGTAACTGTGTCCTGCCACCAGATGGCACTACTTAAACTTGATTAAATTTACAGCCACAGACACTTAACTTCACTAAACTAGACACACACAAACTTCCTTTTGTGTGTGTATGTAAAGGACAGTCGTACTATGTGCAGGAAGTCCAGTGCCGTGGCAGTGTGCAGATCCCAGTTCAGTTTGTCCAGGATGATCCGCTCCATCCTCAGGATCTCTGAAGGGGAACAGCCACAGCTGCTAGAGGCAACCAGCTCCTTCAGAGAGGGCACACACTGAGACACAAACACACGTGATGAGTTTTGATTAGTTTCCATGACTCTTTCTTTTCTTTCAGCGTCAACAGTGACAGGTTACACATTACACATTTAAAACAGAAGGACTTTTCCCTCCCATCTCAAAACTATTAGGTACAGAAGTTGTATAATCTAAGTTTAGTTTCCCGATAAGTGTGTGTGTGCATTCACCTCATCCTCCTCACAGGTCTTGGCAGCTAAGAAGAAGCAAGCGATGGCAATGCAACGAAGATACTTAGGACGGGCCTGAGGACAAAGAAAGAAACAATAAGACTATCAATGGAGCTGCAGAGTTTAACACCAAGGATAACAAACTACAAGATGCTGAACTTGTTTTTAATCACTTCACTGATTCATGGAACCAGTATGAGCTTAATTTTTGTCGCTCATTAGCCACAGAGTCTGACCAAACCAGGTCTCATTAAATAAACTGTTATCACCCACCGTATTCATGCTACAGTGACAAACTTTGTTGTTTGTATTTAATGTGTAGATGAAAAAAAGGTGAAAGAGGTGTCATTCTAACCACTGAAAGTCACTTCTTTGGGGTCTTTAAAGTAATTCTTATTCGGTCTTTAACCCTTGTGTGCAGCAGAGCAGCACAAATCAATACCCCCTGCAACACCACGGTTGATCAATATTGCCTACAGAGCAATTTCTTTCAGGAAATTTCCAACAAATCAGCATTTTGTACTTGAGAAAGAAAAAAAGAATGAGTCAGCAGTCTGCTCTTTCCTTCAACACAAACAGGAAACTTTCTCTGAGTTTTCCTGCTTGCTGCGCTTAACTTTTGTTATTTTACATCTTATTTAATTCTATTTGTACAATATATTTTAATGTTTTTATTGTCTTTCAAGGTGTGTAGTGTGCTTTGGACATACGTAAGTAAAGGATATGCATCTTTTGAGGTATAGGAAGGAGAGAGGCACAGTGGGAATTTAAGATGTTAGACTTCTTATTTTCTCAATTCTAATACTTGTACTGGTCTTGGACACTCTGTAGATTTCACGAAGTACAAAAGCTGTGATTCCAGTTGACACTGTCTTATCTAACAAACACCAAGGTCCTGCTGATAACTCTGAGAACATTTCATTCCTCTACTAAAACACTGACTCCCTGTCTGTGGAGCAGGACGTTGTCCTGACTTGACACGGAAATAACTGTTCCTGAGTTCCTTCACACAGTCAGCTGTGAGACAGACAGCTGCAAGAAAATGCTTGTCATCACAGATATACAGCATTGGGAACAAGAAACGTTTAAAGAAGCTCCCACGGATTGAGTTACTGTATCTGACCTGACAAAACCCCTAACAACAAACTGGAATCCAGTGTGGGAGCTTCTGTTCTCACTCAGGATTTCTGCGCACTTTTAAAATCAAGACAGTTTTTAGACCTAACAGAGGAGAGATTAATACTTGTTTGCACAGTGATTTACACAGGTGCAGTATGTATTTATCAACTACGAGTACGATCAACTATGCTATACACACAGCTCAAAGGCTGGTTTAAACACTCTGTATGTCACATCATGATAAAACTTGACTGGTGGATAAACTTTATCCTGTGTCTAACAACATGAGGAGTCCAGACATGATGCAGTCAAACCAAACCAATCTTTGTTATCAAAATAATAATCTAATAGTGACTACTTTTCTGTATGTTAAAGTTAACTACTTTTGGTCACTCATTGCAGAGAGAGAAACACAGATATCATATAGACTTTATATACATAATCCTTTCTTTCTTGAACTGTTGAAGATTATGGCTCACAGATAATGAAAACCCAATTTACAACAAAACACAGATCATCTTCAACTCAATGAATTGATTCAGTTTATACTTGATGTGATGTCACGTTTTCCACTCCAGACAAACCTGAGGTTAAGGGAAGCAGTTCCAAACACTCATTGTCAGTATTGCAGCTCTGAAGGAGATATTTTTACCTTGATGGGAGCCAGGAAGCGGTCCAGGATGCTCACAGCTAACACCAGGGTCTCTGGGTACAGCTGCAGTTTGCCATGGAGCTCTGTCAACCAGCGCACAGCCTCGTCTCGCTGGGCAGGGGAGATATCTGTATCCTTCAACAAACAAACAAACAAACAAAAAGATTCAGCAGCTTCACCTCTCTAAGCCAATCGTGCTAACTGCTAAAGCTAATGAAGCAGAAGCCTTTAATGGGCTTGTTTTGTTACAGCAGGACATAGTCACGGTTTGTTTGCTGGTATAAAACTCTGATTTCACCACAGCAGATCTTCTACACAGAGCTTTCATCCTTTTGTCTGGTTATTGTGAAACCCAAATTGGAAAAAGCTTTTCTCTCTGTGAAGAGAAAACTGCTATGAAGACTCTTGGCTGTGCTGAAAACAGAATAATAAGACAGAAGTTTGTCATAAACAAGACGACATGTTTCATGGACTTTTTTTGGCCAAGTTAAAACACCAATGCTTAATTGAAAACTACCCTCCGAGAAATACTGTCAATGAACATCCATCCAACAGCTGACCGTGAAGCAGGGCTGAGGATACAGTGAGCACATGAGAAACTATTTCTGGAAAAAAAAAAACAATGGAAACAACAAAAGAGGCTCTGAGGAGCTTATTCTCCTTGGCCTTATTTCTCCTACTGGGACAATTCACTTTGAGGTATTTCATTGAGACACAATTCTGACAAACTGCACTTCTTCTTCCTCTACAACCAGAAAGTTGCCAAGGATCCAGGTTTTTAAACCACCTGACAGATGATGGACACAAGCTGACAGTCCTTCCTCACAGGCTTCTTCCTAACACATTTGTTTTAACAAATTTCTCATTCGTCTGAAGAGTTTGGCCTGTTTGTCTGCATTGTTTAAATGAAAAGTCTTCCCTGATCTATATGATGTAACTATGAATTTGACAACTATGAAATACGACTACTGCTTTTCCTTGTAAGTAGCAGCAACACATTGAAAACTTAAAAAGACTTACCCCCCTGATAAACTAAACTTGCACAAAAAAATAAAATCCTGAATTAAGATAATTAGGTCTTGATAACAAATCAGCTTTGACCAAACTCATCATCAGTGACAATAAAGTGGCACACAAGTTTCTTTACAATGAGGGAACAGCTTTTAAGGACACCTGGAGAACCACTTCACCAAATTCCATCAGGTTGGGTGGGCATTCCTACTTCTGGAAAGCGAATTGTTTGTTGCTCAATGGCATTCATCACGTTGAGAGAAAACACAGATCTGGAGGCTACTTCATAAAACAAATTTTTAGCATCACTGCGGTTTTGAAAAGCAACAAAGACAGATTTTTTTTTTCTACTTGACTTGCTGTTAGAGCTAATGATTATGTTATTATCATAAGTTATGCATGGTTCAAATGATTTTGCAACTGGATGCCCCTCACAATTAGCTTTATCTCATTTTTTTCCCTATCAAACTGCTTCTGAAGAAATAAAAGTAGTGAGCTAATGAATTCATGTTGGAGATTCCTACACCCTACAGTTGAGGGATTCATCCATCCAGTACATGATAAATCTAAATGAAAAGACTAACAAAATCAGATTTCTTGTGTTTTTATTTGTTTAACAGTAGAAAATAAACCTGCTTCATAATTCCTTGTTGTAGTTCAATTGTATCTTTTCTTTGCTAGGTCCCAAAAAGAGCTGAAAGGCTGGCTTAGTGAGTTCAGCATATGTAACTCTTGACTCTGACCAGGGGTCAAAGGTCAGGAGGCCACTGACCTTCCAGCAAAATACTCGGCAGCCTGACACTGCTCAGCCTCTAAAGCTCTTCACAGTCAAAACTAAAAACAACTGGCCTACTTCAGCTTCCCAAAACGAAAAAATCCTTTAGTTCATCTTTATCGCTTCTCCAGATGGCTGAGAGAACAAGAAAGCAAACTTGTTCTTAATGTCTTGCCATTTGCGTGACTTGTTTCAGCTTTTGTAGGGGGCTAAGAGACCTGAGAGTTCATTGAGTTTATTTTACAAGTTCAGGGTAACTGGAGCACACCCAGCATGTCTTTTTCTAAAGTGTCTCTTCTAGGTCTGCTGGTACAAAGTCTTGTTACTGGGCCTCAGGAGGAACGGGTTCAAGTTGGTTATCATTTGGTACCTTTAATTAGGGCTGGGCAATTAATCACAAATTAAATGTAATCTCAACATGGCCTGCTTCATTATTCTAATTATAACCACTGCAATTTTTTTCCAACCAGATATGTGTCAGAATACTAGATCAATGTTTTACAGTCGATGTTTTATGCTCTACACGACTGTTACCCAACCCTGCTCAACCAAAGAGCCAAATAGTTGAAAACTAGCTTTCTAAGATTTAACTTAGATTTAACTAACAATATCAAAATAATGAGGCTAATTTGCAAAGAGAAAGTTTAATCATCCAGTTCTTCTGCAAAAACTGTATGATGGTGAGAATCTCCTTGTTGATGGTGTTTCATGGTTACACAATTTTATTGCTTGGTTGAAAAATTCACCCTTGACAATTAAACTAAGATAAACACTGTATCTACAGAATTAGATGATACCCAGCAGCACTGTTTATTACTGTTTGTGACGGCTGCTCTTTCGATCATTTACACCCGTGAACGGCTCCACTAACTCTGTGAAAGGTGCTGATAAATTTCATAACCTATTTAGTGCCTCTTATCTTCATAAACAAAACAAAACTGCTGATAGGCTGCTCCAGAGCCAGACAGAGCAGAGTTTGTATTTCTGACAAGGTACAAACTTTCTATGTGATGATTTCTGAATTTTTATTCAAGTGTTCTTCAAACAACTTTTAAAGTTTGTTAGTGCAATTATACAAATTTGAACACAAACCACTAGGAAAAAAACAGCAAGGAATAAACAGTTTATCCGTCAACAAAGAGTGTTTGGACAGGGACCAGGGGTTTCCGTGCTTAGCTAACAGGATCACACTGCAGGACTGAAAACCAACAGATCACCAGCAGGAGTCAGAGCGTGTCCCACTGGCCTGATTAACCTGACAGACACATGAGCACGCAGCAGTGAGTCAGCAGCAGATTAACATTCAGAGATTAACCTGGTGATTATTCAATTTAACTTGAATTGCTGCACCTTCCGATCAGCTGGGCTTGAGTAAACAGGGTGTGAGCAGCAAATACATGGTGATCAAGAAGCAGTTTTTGACTACTGAATAATCTACGTGGGTTTTTGTCGCGCTGCAGGTGTCTCATGTACAGATTACCAACTGAGCATGCCCCACTGTCAATCCCATCTGCTCATTAAGTGCAATTAGCTTGATTAGCTGAGACTTTACTACACCATTGCGTGCTATGGAGGAACCACTGCAAAAAAGTTGCCCAGCAAGAAAGTCCTTACTAGTCAGTAAGGAAGTTGTCAAAATATTAATGGTGCTCGATAATGGCTTTTCTGCCAGTATCGGTCATGTAGCTTATCTGATATTGCCTAACTCTTTCTTTCCAATACAGATACATGCAGGCTTTTATACCAAAACTGTTAGGTAACCACAAAACATATCTCCTATTGTAGAATTAACACATTATGACAAATTTTATTGTGATGCCTCACTGGGTGTGTTTAAACGCAACATGGCTTTCCAAGTGTTCACACTATTATATATAAGAGAAAAACTTCAAGTTGAGTTTTGAAAAACAGGGCAAATATGGCACTGACATCATATGAGTAACATAGCAAATAAAAACAAGAAAAGTACAGAAATGTTAAAAAAAAACAAGTATAGCCCTCCTTTAAAGTGTAAGAAATGAATTTCTTCTAATATTTCTTTGATTATTTTTCTTTTAACATTCTTCAGTTAATAAAACCCTGATAGTGGTAATTCCAGATATTACATCCTTAAGCCAATACCAGCCGATATTATCAAGCAGCCCTACAGAATACTTCAAAGGTGGTTAGAGGCTTCTTTAAAATGCATTAACCTGGTCTTAAAACTTCAATGCCCTTTTCACACAAGCCTCACACCCCTGAAAGTTTTGAAATCAACTGAAGTGGAGTGCAAGTTTGAAAGAGGGAGGAATTTGACATTTCCATCCAGTAAAACTTCCACCGGCCATTGTGGCTTGTAATATCCAGGAAAACACAGCCACACAGAGCAGATAGGATAATTACTTTATATCGGTTCTAAAAGCTTCTAAGATAAAGCAAAAAAAGCAAAAAAAGACATGTTGAGGAAGATTTGTGGTTGATCAGTTCTGCTCTGAAGTTTTTTAACACTTTACTCTTATGGTGAGTGAATGTTGAGTCAAAGTAAAAATCAAGGTGTGAAGTAATTTCAGGGTTGTCTGACATCATGTTACGGAAAGCCCTGAAACAGGGTGTGATCAGTCCAAGGTGTGATAACATAAGGTGTTGTGACATCATTTCAGGTTGTGTCGTCAGATATATAAACTGGGTTGGACCATCTGGTAATGGATGTATGTCAAGTGACTCACTTTGTTTCTGAGACACTTCTGCTTCATGACTACGTGTTATCTACAGCCATGTCTCTGACGCAGCAGATGTAAGAACTTACTGTCTGAGGCAAATAAAACAACCTGCACATCAAGTTCTTTCCCGTTATGTGATTGCATGATCCTATTGTCTTTTATGAGGATGGGAGGAAAATGTGCCCATCCTGTGTCTTCATGACTTAAGGTTGTGTATCAAGCATTTTGTAAACTAAAATGATTTCCAGTTCCGTCCACGTTTTAAACATCACTGACAACTTTCACAAAGATCAAAATACGTACCTGTGAGGAGGGTTTCTTTGGCACGTAGACCCTCCACATCTTAGCTTCCCTAGAGGCTGCCTTTTCCAGAAGAAAAGACAGCCTCTGGCGTCCCCAGGGGTCGATGAACTTCATTCTGACCTCCCCTGGATAAGCCTACCTCCCCACTGGATACAGCTACCTGCAGGGACACCACACACCACAATATTACTTATTCACATTCTAGTCAACAAAGATTTTTGTTTCCTGATTACTTTTAGCGTAGATTTTCTCGCAGAAGAAATCCAAAGAATGATCTGGATTATCTAGGTCTTGTTCAAAAATGGTGTTTTGGCCTTTTTACCACAACAATGTTAAAAAATATAAATATGAGGCAATTTACACGTAAAGGAAAGTTGGGTATCTTTCTGCCTAAAAACTGAAACAAAAATCAACTAGTTGTGGCCAGAGAAAATCATTCCTCTCATATGTTACACATCTTAGTGGCAGAATTACAGGGAATATTATCAAATTCAATGTAGATCCAACAGCCCTGTGATTCTGTAAAGGTGGCCTTCCTTTTTTCCTTTTTACCTAAATCTTGTAATACTATGTTCCTTATATAATTTGCACTTAGGTTATGCTTTCATTTTTAATATTTCCAGTTTAGTTAGTCACATTCAACCTCTTAACCACTATAATAACATGTATATATTGAGGCCTTTAAAAACATTCTCAGTTATAAAAGGGAAAATAATGCGTTGCATGTTTTGACAATTACAGTCCTGTAAAACCTGCGACAGAGTGCGTGCAACGACTTATGAAACTATCTTATCACACCCATAAACAAACTTTGTGGTTTCTACACCCTTATTTGGCACAAAGTTACATAACAAGCAACTACCACACAAAGCTTTGGATATATCGAAAAATGAGCTACTGACTAAATGGTTCAATATCACTTATTTTCATCTTACTGGAATTAACCTCAAACCCTCTCTAAAGGGAACCCCCGGGCCTACCAGAGCAGGTGCATCACCAAACATTCATTTTCATTACGACTCTGGACCCGACTATTTCCTGGAATGTGGCTAAGTTAACAGCCAAGCGTCGTTAGCAACTCGCTAACCGGGATGACGTTGCGCTCATACTGTAACAGGTTTCTCACATTAATTGCGTAAAGGCTGGTTAAAACCCTCAAACATTGTCATGTATTACAAGTGAGAAAGTGTTTACACTAACAAGGAGCTACACAGTATGATAGAGACCTTTAAATCGCTGACTCATAACCAAGAAGTACACGGAGCCTTACCTCCCCTGCGAAGCGGAGAAAACCACAGTTGGATTTCATCCGGTCCGATCCGTTCAAGGATATTATAAGGGTGAAAGCGGGGACCCGTTCTTTAGTTTAGTCGTCCATCTTGGCGGCCATGGTGCTAATTGCTGGGGAAAGGGGTATAAAATGTATAAAAATAAAAGAACGGAATAGACAGCTACGTCTACTTCCGAGGAGGGGACCGGGGGAAGAGAGAAGAAACAAGCTCCGCCCACCCCAAGGCTGTGAGCAACTGTGGACAAAACAATGCAACCCTCCATGGAAAATTCCTATTAATTATGTTTGACTTTCTAAATATTAAGTTGAGATTATTTTTGTTACCTTGTACAAGAGTGAAAACATTAAAAAGGAACATAGTCTTTGTATTGTTTAATGTTATTGAGCATTACCATGTACCTAAAATGACATTTCACTGAACAATTGAATTTTCAGCTTGACTTCCCAACACCCTGTCCAATATTGTTGCCACCTAAACTAGTGGCCTAGGTCACATTTCAAATTTTTCAGGACACCAAACCAAACTTAATAGAGTACACTATTTATTTAGGCTGTTGGAATACTGAGGTAAAACCAGCATTATCTTTTTAATTAGGATGTTAACCAGAGGTAGGAGCATCCTTCAGAGCTGAGTCAGGGGGGAAAAAATAGTCATTTTCCTAAAAAAGGGGCTTTGACGATTTGTTTAAGAGGGCAACGATATATGGACATTATATCTTGGTTTTTCAGACACGTGATACTTCTTTTTTCAAAACTCTGACCCCTTGGCAACAATCAAGGACACTGCCCACAAGGAGAAACACAAAATGTACACAAAAAGGTGACAAAAGCTCTGCTCTCAGGGGGCTTAGAAATAGAAATGTCATCTTTACACACCTTTACACCATTTACAATTAATGGTAGGATTTAAGTGCTTTGCAAGTCATAAGAGTCTTTTATTAATTAATGTTTTACACAGAGTCCAAATTTCTCTGAGAAATATGGTTGCATGTTACAAAATAGATGTGAATTCAAAAGCAAAGAAGAACATAGACCAGACAAGTGTTGTTGGGTTGGCATGGGGGTGATATAAAGTGTCCAACTGAGGCAGGTTATAAAGACATAATAAGCTTACCCCCAGGGGGAAGGCTGATGTCTGATAAATCTCTTCTCTAAGGATTTTAGGTTTCAAAAAGTTAATACAATTTAAGAAAATTTAAAGCTCAGACTCTTGGAAGATTTCAAATAAGTAAGGTGATCATACATTTCATATAATATATGTGTATATTTGATACACATTACTGATTGAATGATTAAGAAGGATTTGACTGGGGAATTTATTTGGGGTGTGTCATAAGATAATTTTAAACAGGAAAGCAATCTGATGAAATATTTTCATTGTATTTCCAGTAAAGATATAAATCTTTGTGTCTGTCAAAGGTAAAAACACACACAGTGGGTTATGCTGGGACAAAAGTCACCAGAGGCAGATTTATAAAATTCATCAAATGGTTTCAAAAAAATGTGGTTGCAACAAATTATGGAACTGTAGGTATCGTTGGCCATTTATGAGCAGAATTACAAATCATTATTACCCAAGGTGACCATGCGTCCTCTTTTGCCCAGACATGTCCCACTTTTTTGGCTGTAAAATTATGTCCATTAGGGATTTTTATTAAATTTCTCGAAATGTCTGGGCATTGATATTTGTAATAAAGCCTTGCACTCTGACTGCTTGGTGTTAACCATTTTCATTGGCCCACATTAAGTCAGATTTTGGGATAAAAAGTCAAACTTTTGAGACCAGAAGTCAATTTGAGACCAGTATTTGAAAATCAGAAGTCAACATTTTGAGATAAAAAGCCAAAATGTTGGGATACAGTCAAGTTTTAGGACAAAAAGTTGAAATTTTGAGATAAATAGTCAGATTTTGGCTTTTTATTTCTGAATTTTGACTTCATTTTCCTCATTAATATAACCCACTTTTTCATGTTTGTACTTTTAACAGCCATACTCTGTAGTCTCACCATCACATTCTGACCTGCACTATGAACACTTCATATACATCCATGCAATATCTTAACAATGAGGAACATTTCCATTCTTCCCTCTTAAAGTGCAGTATTTGTCTACCTCGCTGTTTCATGCAGAAATGTTTCGTGTTAAAACGTAACTAAATCTGGCTTTTCTTTTTTAATGTCTATATTTAACTTAATGTTTAAGCTTTTGAGAGTATCTTTTCGGACTTATTTATCTGCTTATACTCTTACCTAAACTTTGCTCTTGTTCATGTAACTAAGTCACTTGAATTTCACACGAAATCAAGTTATATGTGTGAATCACTTTGACAAAGACAAAGTCAGAAGACACTTATGTAGAGATTACGTCAGGACTTTTTTAATACGGTCTATGGTCAGGACACACAGGCCCGTAGCCAATCCAGTCGTGTGATTTTGGGCGGACTATTTGAACGATGTAAACTGCTGCTCGCTGATTGGCTGGTTGTCAACGTCAGTCAGAGGGAGATCGTCCTCACTGAAAGACAAACGGTCTTTTATCCACAGGCGAGTTTAGACTGTTACTCTGTCAGCAAAAATCCTACTGTGTATCTGTTTCTTGATATATGCCGATATACCAGCCTGCTGACGCTTTCTGTACCACTTAAGACCTAAAATTTGTAAATTCCATATTTGAGTTTACGCTTCTGATTGGTTGCTGCGCCGTGACGTAGGGATGTGGGCGTGCGCTTTATAGACATCAACAAAAGAGAGAAAAGGAGAAAGGAGAGAGAAGACGAGAAGGAGTATCGTTGAACGCTTCGGTGGAAAAGAATAGATATGTGGATTTAATCTGCCCAAACAGGTAGGGAACTCATTTACAGATAAAAATAATTACTACGAAGCAAAAGCTCTGTAAGACAGCGTTGATGTATTTTGTCTTCTACTTGCCTTCCTTGTTAGACATAGAAGGAAACAGCTGATGAGATTGAACGGTCCACAATAGGAATTACATTTTACTTAAATCGAGACGGAAATACCCTTTAATCGATTATTATTAATAATATTGTCTTGCTTTAAACATCTGAGTATTCCTCAATACTAAACAAAGATTGTATATTTGAAGATAGTGGCTGTATATGATGGGATTTCCTGGTTTCAAGCTCATAAATGAAATGTCAGGAGTTTTCTCTGTTTGGTCGTTTTTTTGGGATTAAAACTCAAATAGTCTCACGATTGTGAGAGAATAATTTCTCTACAGCAGCCGAAGATGTTTTCATTTTCTGTTGCTGTTGGTATCCTTGGATCCGTCTCCTGTTTAAGGCTGATATGTTTTTACACGGTCAAAACCACACAAGGAAATCTAAACTAACGTTTTAGGTGGATGTATCGCATACATGCTGTGGTACGGTGAATAAAACATGTATTGGCTTTCATGAAATTGTTTTACCATACAACATAATAGGCCTTTTAATGTCTGAGAAATGAAAAAGTCAACCCCTCCCCCCGCTCTTGTTGGAGAGGATTTAAAAGCTGCCTAGATGCTGCTAACGTTAGCTTCTTTGGTTAGCCGATGGTAAAACGGTAAAAACAGCCCGTATTAAAACGCCGTGGATTAAATTTTGTGTGTTTTGCGTTGTTTATTAACAGACAGAACCTTGGATAGGCTCTTGTTTTTCGGTCAGAGGACAGGGGAAGGCGTCTACCTCTAGAAATCTGACACCGGAGCTCAGCTGAGGGGGAGTGGGCGGGGCACCGAGCGTTGACCCCTGTATGGGCTCAGAGTAAATGTAGGCCAGGGAGATTCAGTTTACACGACAAAACACAAACAAATAAATCAATAAAGCCAGTATTTTTTGGTTTTATTTTTTTCTTAGAACGTCATTTTTATTGAACCTTATATGTGGGTTTCTCTTTTGCAGTAACAATACTGTACTGAAAACACAAGACCACCAGCTCCAGTGCCAGTCAAGATATGGACGCCTTCAAACTGATGAGGGAGCTGAGGCTGAACTATGATCAGGAGGTTCATTACCTCCCCAAGGAGACAGGACTGAGCCTCATCGAGTCCACTACACACGTACGCTATTTGAATCGCCCAAATTGAAAACTTACAAGGAATAACTTTGGATACAGTGTTGTGACTGATGAAAAATGTTGGTTTTTTGTTTGTTTTACAGGATGACAGCCGAATCTCAGCAAAGTGCAGGGATGCCAAAGTGGAGGATCTGTGGAGTCTGACCAGCTTCTTTGGTTACAGCACGCAGACTTTCGTCCTGGCTGTTAACCTGCTGGACAGATTCTTGGCCATGATGAGGGTACGAACTGCTCGCACCTACAAGGACCAGATATAGGACAGATTTTTATCACTTTGTCTGGTGGCACAGTTTGGTTGCCTAAAAATGTCCCAATGTGACTCTATGAAAACAAAAAAAACAAAAATGTTTTTTATGAATGGTAAATGTCTTCCAAAACAGTGACTTACACTTATTGTTCACCACAGATCCAGCCCAAGCACCTCTCCTGTGTCAGCCTAAGCTGCCTCCACATTGCAGCCAAAGTGACAGAAGAGGAGTGCAATGTGACGCCAGGTGACGAGCTCATCCGCATTGGACAGTGCAAGTTCACAGTGTCCGACCTCAGCCGCATGGAGAGGATCGTCTCAGAGAAGCTCAACTTCAAGTCCAAAGCCATCACTGCCTTAACGTTTCTTCACATGTATCACCAGATTGCACTTTCACACTGTACAGAGAGGTGAGACCAGAAACCCTGCTCTTTGAAGGTTCTTCCTTGGATATTTTTTGAGGCTTGTAGCTTGTTTGTCTCTGCAGCTTTACCAGATGTTAGGCAGTAGTGCCCTTTCACCCATTCCTCACACTTGCATAACCCTGGCAAAGTTGTTTTTATTTTGTCCAGCTAATCTTCAGCTTTAAACCAAGAAAAGATTAATTGTTTTTTAAGGAGATTTCAGTGGTCTTGATAAGGTCTTTTTGAAAACCTGGAATCACTTAATTGTTGTTTAATGTTTTTATATAAAGTCTGCCTGTCTACAATTACACCTGAACCTGCTTGTCTGTTTTTTTTCTCTGTCGGAATAGAAAGGAGACTTTAAGCCTGGAGAAGTTGGAAGTACAGCTTAAAGCCTGTCTGTGCAAGATCTCTTTCTCCAAAGCAAAGGTAAAAATTCCCTGTGGGGTTTAAGTGTCCTCCTGGATTACATCAGCTCAATAATCTAATGACACTCATAAAGGAGTTTTGTTGTCACTGTTTGTGTAAAAACTGAACCAAAACTTCTGTAAAGGTTAACCTGTTATTGTTTGTTCCACTCTTTGTTTTTGTTTGTCCACTCAGCCGTCTGTCCTAGCCCTATCTCTCCTGAGGCAGGAGATCGAAGCCGTCCAGTCAGAGGACATGTTGGAGATAGCCTATCATATCCAGAGACACCTAAAGGTAAACACATCCCGACTTTATGACCCCAACAACTCAACCAGGGAGGGAGAGCAGCATCTGTTGAGGCCTGATGTAATGGAAAGCAAAAGAGTGTTTGTTTTTCCACTAAAGAAGCGACCGCAGCCTCTAAGAAGAAACTTATTACAGGGGAAATTAGATTTTTAAAGCACTGATTTTACAGGAAAAGTTACTTTATGACACAGATGGGATCAGCTGCAACCACAAACATTAAATAGGTGTGACTGCACAAACAACATGAGTAAAAAACTTCACCAGCCTACAGGCTCAGGAATTTCAGGTACAATTCCAGTTTTTGGCTTTACAGGAGGCAGCAGCACAAAACACAGAATTAGGTGTGGTCACATATTGAATAGCAGCATGCGTAAGGAGACGTGTGTTTATTCTTAGCCCGGCTCTGGTCCAAAACTTTTTTTTTAAATTGACGGCTGCAGTTACATAACCTGCTGTCGTGTTGTGACGGCCAAAAGCCCCTACATGAGATAAAAGGAGACCTTTAAATGCTTATAGCTGTGATGGGATTTATGACAAGGTTCTGGTTTCATTAATAGCTTCTTCAATTTACTTTTATTCATCACATGTGGAACTGTCAGATGCTTTACACCATTTTTTATTGAGTTAAAACACCCACAGTTAAAGCTGTCTACTTGAATGAGGTTATTTTAGGACTTTGAAGGTTGCTGACACAGTGACACTCTGCATGTTTATCTTTCAACCCCTCCTAGCTACTTGTACTTAAACTCTCAGGTGTTACATGATCAGTTGATCAGGTTACAGGGAAACCTGCATACGCTGTTTTAACCTGGTTTCACTTAACCTTGTGACCTGGAAAAAGAAACCAGGCTTCCTTTTACAGGAACATAGTATTATGTGTTAAGTAACAAAGTTATTTTAAATACACTATCTGTTACTGTACGGGGCAAAAAGCCAAAAACCTTTAGTGATCTGTGCGCTTTGGTTTCAGATTGCAGACAGCGAGCTAAGGCTATGGAGTGAACGTGTGGCACACTGTCTCTTGGACTACGCGTCTCCTGAATGCAGCAAACCCAACCACAGGAAGCTGCAGTGGATTGTCTCACGGCGTACGGCCCAGAACCTGCACAGCTACTGCAGCGTCCCTGAACTGCCCACCATCCCTGAGAACTGCTGGGATGAGAGTGAGAGGTCAGTCCTCAAAATTCATCTCACAGAAAACACTCCGTGAAATCTGATACATACCTGAAAAAAAAACTACAAACATACCGGAGCAACATTAAAATATTGGCCAACAACATTCAACCAGAAACTCAAACCCACGTAGGAAAGACACTCACACTTTGGGGGCCCAAAATGCACCAAAGCAAGATCCCATAACTGGAAGAACCCAGCTGATGGCAAGATACCAAGATTTTCTTAACTTTGAAAAGCAAAGGCAGAACTATTGACACTATATAGTAAGATAAAATGACTGCCAAGGCTTTGGCTCTATCAGCACAAGATACTAACATTTAAGTCTACACACAAATCTGAACAGTGCATCCTGTCAGATTCCAGTATATGAAGATATTATCAATGTCAAATACCATAAACCAAATACAAAATGCTCATTCTGCCAGAATCCCACAAAATCCAAAGAAGTGTATCAATAAAACCCCTCTACACAAACTACAGCAAGATACTAAAAGTTTTTAAAGATTTGACACTTTTTATCAGAATTACGACTTTGGTTTTTGCAAAAGTTTTGAGTAAATTTCAAATATCCAAAATAAAAATTATCTAACATGGTCAAAAATATTCTACAAATATGTTAAAATTGTCCAAACAACTATTGACATGCCAAATGTTACTCCCAGCACAGAACTTAAATTTGGTTTAAAACAAAAGTTAACAATCAGACTTTGATTTGTGTTTGATTCAGTTTCACTCTTATTCAGATGTCAGGCTCAGTACATGTGACCTCATGTGAGAGCTTACTGTTCAATCAGCTGTGAATTCCTTAACACTCCTGACAACTAGAAGGGCATTCAAGATTCTTAGCAACCAGACACACCTGATTTGTTGCCACACACAAGCCCAATGTGTCAGTGCGTACAACAAAGACTCGGTTCTTTGAAGGTTAACTCTGGTCAATTGACATTTTTCCCTCAACAAAGGAAACCATAACACCATGTTTCAGTTTGAAGGGAAATTGTAAACAGCAGCTCATATGTTGCTGTGTTGTAACACAAGCCTAAAGAAATACACAAGTTTCTTGTGTTTTGTAACTATGTCACATACACACACACACTCACAGACCAGCCCCCCCCCACACCCTTCCAGTCTGTCTCAGCATGTCAGGGCCTCTCATATCTTCCTGCACAGTATGATGAGATGTGAGCGAGTAAACAGGCACGTCCCACTGACACAGACGACACAGACTTTTCCATGATGTAACACAGGGTCGAAGTGCGCTCTTTTATCTCAGGTGTTGTGTAAAGAGAAAAGAAAGAAGCAGATGTGAGACTTTTCCAGCTGAGTATCTCATAAAACTTCATCAGACTTATGATTTTATATCATTTTAACGGAATCAGCTGATTTTATGGCATTTGCCGAGATCAAGATAGTCAAATCAGACTTTGATGAGTCAGAAAATAGTCAGCTGACAACAGATGGAGGTCTGTTTCTTTAACAGTTTCCGTTTGCATTAATCATCTAGTTAGCTTTGCCTACTTTTTTGTAGTACCATGGGTTTGTCCTTCTTTAGCCTTTAACCTTATAAATAAAGGTGATGTTAAAAAGGCAATTTTGACCAAAAATATCTAATCTCATTTTAAAAATCAGAGTAACATTATTGTGTGTTAGATGACAATCATAGAATAAGCAGAGTTAAGGAAGCAAGTTGTAAATAAAACATTCAGAAAGCAGAAAATGAAATGCTGAGTAATCACAAACACAAACCTAACCTGGCTGGCACACTTCTTATCCGAGCAAAAAAATCAAATTATTATTATTATTGAACCTTTAAACATATTTTTTAGGTCTATTATTATCAATTTGGTTTCTAGACCTTTTGTTACTTTCTACGGGCCTCAAGATCAAACTTGTCTTGACACTGAAGTACAATCATGTATCCTTACACTGCTTATGGACAAAGGCTTTAAATCTCTAATTGTGTCTCTACAGTGAAGATTCCTGTGAAGACGTCATGAGTTCAGGCGAGGAGTCTCTAAGTAGCTCTCTGGGCAGCGACGCTGATGGCCCTTACTTCCCTCTGCACCTCTCCCGCCGCCAAAGAGACCGCAAACACCTCGCTGCCTGAAGCCTCGCTGCCGCCACGTGCCTCTCCGTCTTCACCCTCCACCTGATAGCGTCCTTTTAAACGAATAAGCGCCGGTGCTTGTGGAGAATCGCACAACAACTGGCAGCTAAGCAGTCTGGACTCTTTTTTGGTAGATATGATAGATTTTTTAGTTTGTAGACATGTTGGTGCATGTTGAGATGTCACATTCCAGGACAAAAGCAAGAGAAAACTCAGTCGACTGGTTGCAGAGTCAAGTCTTCTTCATGGTGCTGAGCGTGCAGTCAGACACGCTTGAGGCTCAGACGTGGGATCAGACCTGTTACTTGTTAAGTTGTCGGCAAGAAAAAAAAGCTAATGTGGTGACTATTTATCTGAAAGTTCATGACTGTTATTAATCTTAAGACTGTTTTTGGTGGGAGTTGGAAGGAGTTCTCTGATTTACAGAAGATGAGAGCAGCTGGAGATGATGAAAAATGCCACACCTGGTGTCTAAAAAGAAAAGATTTCCTCTTTAACCCTGGAATCAGGGTTGCACAATTTTTGTCTCATGGCGCAAGACTGTTCACCGCAAATTTGGCCCAGCTAAGGTGAATTGTTATTTTGGTATTATAAAGCCTCCTACTCTAATCAGGTGTTTCAGGGTAAACAGGGATTGTGTCCATCCAGTTATTTTGAAGTTTATTTCTGGGATTATTGCAACAAAACATCAATTGTTAAACCTCAAGTATTCTGAGATAAATTGAAGTCTCTCACATAGAAAAATAACCAAATTTGAATCTTTGGTCAAACCTCAATTTTGTGACACCTGATCTTTAGCTGCTCTCTTCTTCTGTCAAACACTTTCATTTGCACATTTTTTTTTCTTGAAGATCTTTCAAGTGTTAAATGAGCAGACTGAATGTTTGAGTTTGGGTCTGAAGGGAGCAAATGTGCCAGAAAATCTTTAGAGCTTATGCTTTTTGATGTAAGGACACCCCTCTAAAGTGCCTTGCTCAAAGGCAAAAGGGACAGTTCCGACCCTTCCTCCAGATTCAAACCCTGCTCACACCACAGGGTGTTCAGATCAATATTTAATGCGTGTGTTTGTAGATGTGTGTCTGGTTTAAAAGTCAAAAGTTGCCAATTTTAGGATGTAGCGTTAAAAATAAGGTTTTGTTCTTTGTTCAGTGAGGATATTGTATGAAACTAGATAATGCTGACTGTCAAAAAAAAAGTCTAAAAAATGTCCAAAATGTAAGAAAATGTTAATATAAAAACATGTAAAACTGTAAATGATGTACAAAAAAATCTGTGAATAGTCCTTGTAGATATTATGTTATTTATTCTCTTTTTGTCAACTGTACTGAAACAAGAAAATCTTATAAAAATATTGTTTTTTAATCTGTTGTTGTACGACTTTTCCTTCTTTTGTAAAAACACAGACCATGGGAGAAAATTGATAAGATTAAATTCACATTTCATCAGCTGGATAAGTGGGCAAACATGCCAGTAAAATAAAAAAAAAAAAGAATAGAAAGGGGAAGTGAGCATTTTGGTCTGAAAACATAAATCTTTCTTTCCCCTTGTTGAGAACACCAATGAATGCTTGTTGAGCACAATGAACGCCTTGAACATTTGGTTTTATTAAGAAAATAAATTCTGTTCATAGAAAAGGTATGAAGAGGTTTCATACTGTATCAAAATAATTGAAAATTTCCATAGTTTCTTGGCAAAAAAAACCAAGTGAGGTCATGAAAACAAAACTGGTAAAGGGAAGCGACAAACAGAAACAGACATGCCAGAATCTTCTTGATTTAACCAACAAACTTCCTGGACTTAGAAACTCTCTTTTCTCAATGGCTCAGTCTAACTGGCTGCAGAAAAAGTTCAAATGTTACTGTCCAGGTTAAACCTCTTACATACTATTGATGTTATTTTATTAGGCTGTAGATCCCTTGACCATATCTGGGTCCGACTCAATTTCTTTACTTATGGTAAGAGAGTGAATCAGGTTTAAACCCTTGAAAACTTCTGCAGTCTGAGCCCAGATTAGAGGAATGGTTTTCAATCCCTTTTTTAAAACAGTTTTACATATTTTATCACTCCATTTTTTTATCTGGATTGATTTTTAATCAAGTTTTGTCTCATCGGTTATCATAAATGTCTGTCTTCTCTATTGGATTCTTTCAGTCGTTTTGCCCCATTTGGCTACAGCTGAGTGAAAAAAACTTTACAGAAAATGGTGCAGACACACACATGTACACACACCACCATTTAGATAACTAGATGAATGACAGACACAACCACAAAACAGATAATATGATCCACTGAATCCTACCAAACAGGTGTGCAGTCCGTCTTTTCTGCCTCCGGACGAAACCCTGTGATGGATCCTTTTCGAATACGAAGTCCATTCCTCATCCAGATTTAAATCCAGTGATTGTTCAGTTTTACAATCCCAGTGAATAAAACTCTTGTCTCATACATCCAATGAACAGATCCAATGGCAGATGAAGACACCAAGAATCAAACTAGCTTTCCTTGTCCCAGTTTTACCTTCTCGGGTTGTCAGCAGTCGACGGGTGTTCCAATGCGATGAATCAAAATCCCATCCTTGACTTCTTCTTTGGTTGTGATGACTTTGTCGGCCCTGGACGGCCTTGTGAGCCCTGGGAGAAGGACTGAGACACAGACCACACCAAAGAGTCCTGGGACAGGTCCTTACCTAAGCTCCTCTGAGAGAGAGAACGAGAGCTGCGGAGCTGAGAAGAGGCTGCCATAGGTGAACTAGCAGGCTGCACCATGCTGTCCGGTGGATAACTGTCAGGCTGTGAGGACTTGACCTGAACACAGAGCACAAATAGACCTAAATCATGAGGCAGAATTCATTTCTGTTTTCATAAGAGAAATCCCTCATGGTCTAAGGACTTCAGATACCAGCTGTATCCTTTATGTGACTCAGGCTTTTATTGCCTTTAACAGTAACAAAATTTTAGCTTAAAAGTAAGAAAGCAGACACAAAGAGCAAACAATCAACAATTTAATCCAGAGTATCTGCAGATTCTGGCAAGTTGAAATCAAGATGTTTTGAAGTAATTTAATGCCACCGTGTGTTGAATGAAACTGAAGACCAAGAACACTTTTAATATAAGCTATGTTTGGAGGATCCTGCTGTATTACAACCCAACCATAGCATGTGTCACAGAATGACTAGCTAGCATGCAGATAAACATTTATATCCGCAGTTAGTAAGAAAGTAGCCTCACTACGACTTCTCAAAAGTCCCGCCACAAAAAGAAAAAATATTTAAAACATTAACAAGTCCTGGCCTGAAAAATGTAAGACCTTGGAGTAGTGTCTTTAAGATCAGTATGCAACATTTCTTAGGAATTCCTGCGGTATGCTGTAGTGTCTTACTGTCCCCTTCCTCCTATGCAACCTACTAAGCTCCTGTTGCTCTCAGTGCAGTTATTTACAGGCTTATCTTGTGCAAATGCACCACAAAAAAAACTGACATCAGAGAGTAAATCTGAAAATACCAGAGGTCCTCACGTGACACTTATCCTCTGCGTACAGAATTACCAAAATACCTGCTATTAACGACAACAACAACAAACAAACAAAAAATTGTTATGAACAAAAAATTATATTTTGGTCTGTCACAATCTTGAAAAATACTATGTACTTTATTTTCCCATACCATCCAGCCCCACGTTCAGCTCAACACAGTATCAATCTGAAAACATAAACAAAAAACTTCTATTTCAACTCTTACCAGAGAGCTGAGAACCTCTTCAGCTGGATGTTTGTTGGTCCTCAAACTGGAACGTGTGACGATGGTTTGGGGTGTCACAGGTGGAGTGTGGGACCTGCTGGGAGTTTGCTGTTCATCTGGTTTGGATTTAAAACCTTGTGGTGTCGCAGGTGCAGGACCGTCAGTCTGGGTCTCAGGTGGTGAAGCAGCTCTCGACGCCACACTCTCTGTAAAGCTCTCTGGTTGTGACCTGATAGTCTCTGCGTCTGACCAAAGCTCCTGACTGGTTGCAGAGGACCAGTCCCTGTAGTCAGAGAAGTCAGAGAGCTCAGACTGGTAGCTGATGGATGAAGTGAAACTCCCCGACAGCTCCAGGCGTCGTCCTGATGCTCTCTTTGCATCCTTCTCCCTCCTCCTCTTCTTCCTCAGAGCATCCTTTCTCTGCTCCGCGTTCAGCCCCAAACTGTTCTCCCACCACGCTCGCCACGCCTTCTCTCCCTGCCACGAGAGCGTCAGGCGCTGGCTCAACTGGTCTTCCCATGCATCTGTATCTACTGTTTTAGGAAGTGATTCAACATCTGGAGCTGTGACAGAGTCAGGGACGGAGTTGTAAACCAGCAGGGACGGTTTGGACATGCATGCTCTCAGGTCTCCTCTCAGCTTCTCAACTAGCTTTTTTTCAGAGAGTCTCTTACGTCCATATTCTGGTGGGAAGATATTGTCAGTGTCAACTTCAAAGTGCTGCAGGAGGTGTGGCTGGGGGTTCTCTTTGAAACTCTTTTTTATCAGTTTTTTGAGCCAATGTTTCCAGATGCCAAGAGCACTGTCACTAAGCTGGACCTCAGTTTCAACGTGCCCTGGGCTTCTTGAGTCAACTGTTCCCTCCATGTTACCGGGCTCCTCATGATTATTTTTTCCAGGTGCTCCATCATCATCACTCAGATCCGACCCATTCCTTATATCAGGGTCTGGATCATTGTTGACGAAAACCTGCAGATTCAATTGCCTCTGTTTTCGTTTCCTCCACCCTTCTGACTCTGAGTCCTCAGAGTCAGTATCAGTGTATATATCTGCCCCTCGTGTGATCTTCTTTGGTGTTTCAGGTATAGATTTCTGTGCAGTTGGATCCTGAGTTGGTGGAATTATACCCTCATCCTCTGATGTTTCTGATACAACTGTCTGAGAATCTGTCCGAGGCCTTTCAGGCCGTTTAGCCTCTTTCATTTGTAATAAATCATCCTCTGTTGCAGAAGGAGGAGAGATGTCTGGCTGCTCAGACTCGATGATTTGATAGAAAATATCTCCAGCTTCTGTTAGCTGTAAGACGCAGAGGCGCTCTTCACCACCTTCTTCTGTTTTTCCTTTCATCTGAATACAAGTCAGACCTAAGAGGAAACCAAACAAAGATAAGCCACATTACACATGTATACCATGTCTAATTCTTGTCTTTACAAAGCAGGTTGGGCTCAAGGTTAAGTATTTGCATTGTATCTGCTACATCAAAATGCTGCTTCCCTACAAAACAAATAGAGAAAAGAGTGAAAAGCCTAAAAGGATCATGACTTGATCCATGAAAATGTCAGCTGACAAACATCACTGATGACCAGACCATGCAAATCTGACATTATCCCACACAAACCTATTGCAGGTGAAGACAATCTGTTGGTCGCAGCTTGATGGTGGTGAGGGATCTGCACAGGTAAGTGTTTCAGGCTGTCTCTGACTCTGAGCAGAGCCTGAGGTGGACCATGACTGGAACAGGTATCTGCTCGGCCTCCTGAACACAAACACGACACGCTAATAATCAAATGCTGGTTATATCATTGAAACCAACAGGACAGCTGACCACCAGATAAAAGTTAATTAAAAACTATCCCTAAGCCTGTTGACTTACCAGAGTACTGCAGCAGAGTGATTTCCTGAGAGCTATGGGAGCCCAGCAGAACCTTTGTGATCCGAGCCCCATCTGCTGCTGATGCTACAGAGGAAAGAGGAGGGCCAGGACTAACATGACAAAACACGGGTGGTGACTGTGACATGTGATCCCACTTCAGCATTGGAACGCCAGGAAAACGCTCATCCATGATGTAGGCCGAAAACTAACAAGGAGAGAGAAAGACAGAGAAAGATGTGGGGGTGGGGTGCAGTCAGACGTGTAGAATGGTGGTCTTGCAGAATGAACGTGGTGAATCAGTAAGAGGAAAAAAATGACCAATGATCTGACTTCTCCTGTAAAATGTCATCATTCGAACCTCAGGGTTAAACTGTCATTCATGTAGTTTGAATGATCATGGCTGATGAGCCTTGCAGATGTCACTTTTACACATTCAACAGGTATGCACCATACAACAGATGGAACAGTGTACGCAGATAAAGCTTACAAAGTTAGAAATCTGTATCAGCACACAAGAAAATATTTGTTTATGTTGTGAAGGCATCAACCGGCCATGCTTCGGCACACTTCAACCTGCAAGACCAGATTTTTTGGCCAGTGTGACCACAAGTTAACTGTAATCAGACACTATTCATCTCTCTGCTTTAGCACGCTTCAGAGAGAATCCCTTTTTCCACTTGCAAACTCACAGAAGACAGTCTAAGAACTCCAAAAACCATGGCCTCTAGTGGCAACAAGCATGTACTGCATCATTTCAGGTTGCATTTTATCCGTTTGAAGATTCATCTAAGACCCGTTCTGTTCTCAGTCAAACCTAATATATTTTTTTCTTTGGAATGTTCTGTACTTCGATTTTCATAAAAGGGAAAAAATGAATGTGACAATGTACCTGAGTGGTGACAAAGTGGTGGAAAGGGTGAGCTTCTCTCAAATATTTTGACAGAATGAGTCTCTCTCCACTTCGACACTCTGAGGCTTTGCTGACACGAAACAATGTGTGACAAACCGCAGGACTCACCTGGACAGAAACAAAAAGGGTAATGAAGTTAAAGAGATCATGCTGGACTCAACATCTCAATTTTGAACTCAATTAAAAGGACTGAAACAAAATAAACAAGCTCTCATCTTACTCTTATGTCTGTGAACTCCACTCCTGTCCTGTCTCCGTACAGCATCACTCTTGGATGGGCTGAGAACTCACACCATCGCCACAAAGACTTGGCATTAAAATACAGGTTGTTGTCTTCTTCCCGAACTTTCTGAATTCTGATGGAACAGACACATTTAGAGTTTAATTTCATTCAGGATGAGATGTTTGACAGAAACTGTAAGAAAATGTAGTCCTCCTCACCCTCTGCCCACGGTCCATAGGTTTGCTGTCCCGCTCTCACTTGCCACCAAAACTTCACCTAAAACATGAGGACTGACAACATGCAGCAGAGGTGCAACTTAACACTTCTTCTTCATATTACACAACTTTCAACAACCATGACTGCAATTTACTTCTTCTGGTGGCTCACCTGACACTGATGCAGGTTGCAATCTCACTGGTATTGATGACTTGATGGAGATGAGGTTCATTTGTCTCACTGAATCCCCAAACTCCACAAAGATAGTCTGATCGCACGGCAACACAACCTACAGAAAAACAAACATAAATCGAAAAGTATGAACAGCCTGGTGTTATCAAAAAAAAAAAAAGGCACAACAAACTCCTGGTGAAATGTGTATGTGTAAACTCATTTTCATACTCTGGTTTAACAGTGAGGCAGAGCTGATTTGTCTGACAGGGCCTTTCAGCTGGAACCTGAACTGGCTGCTGCCGCTCTCATCCACATAAGGAGTATCCCCTCCGTGATGCTGAAGCTCCACTAGGTGGAAGTCTGAGGTACTGCGTTAAGAACCAAAACCAAAACCAAGACACAAGGCAGGAAACAGTCCAGAAAATTTAAGTACATGTTGACAGAAAACTGGAAAAAGAGATAAACTGCATTTATATTCTTGATAGAAATGGTAAAATTAGGAACATGATCACTTTAAAAGTAAACAGAGGTTGCTCCTGTTTGTCATTTCTGTGCTGGTGGAAAAGGAGGGCAAAGAGTTAGAGAGAAAGTATAAAACTAAATAAAAACTATCTTAGTAAATTTGACTACATGTTTTAGAAAGGTTAGAAAATAATGAACCTTCCATCCACTTCTTTATGTTAAGTACACTTTTAAGGATACTGAGGCAGTCCAGTCCCTGATTTCCAGGATAGATGAGGCAGCCACGCTCAGGACTCTGTGAGGATGGAACAAATGCCAAAGCGCCTCCTGTGGCTCCCTCAGGTAACATCAGGCGATTCCTCTGCTCTGTCAGTTCCTCATACAACAGATCTCCCAGCAGCTCAGGAGACACGGAGTGAACCACGTCTGAGAGCAGGACACTGTACCCATCCAGAGTTTTGCTGCAATATGACTTCGAGTTGCTAAAAAAAAGAAGCAACATTGAAAAAAAACACTGTGACATGAAGTCTTCAATCATTCAAAATTCTGTTCACCAACACTCACTACGACGCATATGAGTCAGGTCCACTTACATTCTATGATTTTTGAACTCTGCCAGCCTCCAAGCAGTATGCAAGTTCTGACGATGTTTCTGTAAAAAACAAACCCACACGAACTAACTGATGAAAAACAATAATTCGTGAGATGAAAAGTTGTAAGGCTTGAAGAGGCCAAAAACATGCTTTTTAATCGTTAACTTTTTCATCTAAAAAATTCCATACAAACAAATGACTGTATGCATTAAGGATGAACAGTTTCTCACAATGTGTTTTCTCAATAGCTCACCACTTCCGGTCTGCCTTTTAAATCAAAGTCTTCACAAAGAAGTTTACCCATGCTGCCAAAGGAATCCTGGCGGTGATCTATGAAAAAGTTCCGCATCTAAAAAATAATCAATGTAAAATGTGAAGAACCGTTTAAAAACTGAAAATACACACAAACATTTTGCTGGATTACATTTTCCATAGTGTTGCTTGAGAGCAGATGTAGTCTCTGACTATTTTTAAAAAAGAGCAGGTCTACACTTTACTCTTGTTTAAATTATTCACTAAGACCAACATAAAGAAAGAGTATGATTTAGTACATTTTAATGTTTGCTGTTTTCGATAGCTGTCTGTCTTTGTTTTATGTGGCCAAGTCGCCCTAGTAGAAGAGGTCTTGATCTCAGTGGGTCTTTTATCTGGTTTAATAAAGGTTAAATTAACTAATCACATCAGCCCTGAAAGACATCTTAAGTACATCAATGTACTCACGTGGTCCCTAAAATCATATGGATTGGGGGGTTCCACAGGCCACAAGACAGCTAAAAAAGAGGTTTATAAAAATCATACATTAATCTGGAAACAGAAAAAGAATATCAAAACAATTTAGGACATTTCAATGCAAAATCAACTGGATAGAATTTATTTTCTTGTTACTCAATGAAAATAAAATTACAGTGGCTATATTTTGAGTTACCCAACTATGTCACATCATTTCTTCCTTTAAAACATGATTAAAAACATACACTAAGACATGTTGGGAAATCAAACATTTTAATGGTCAGAAAAGACGACGAATTTAAAACTGCAATCTCATTTGCTTCATGTGATTGTATGCAAAAATGAGAAGAATAGTAGTTGACTTGAAAAACCTGCAGTGAGAAAATAAGAGCCATGTTGGACTCACTTTTTCTAGGGGACAGGAAAGGAACTGGTATTGGCTCTTTGTGGCACCAGGTTGACCCTCTGACCCGGTGTCTGGGTGTATACGTCAAGCTGGAGAGAGGACCAGAGCCGCCCTGGAGCCAATAGAGAAACCAAAACATCCTATTCACTCACATGAAACTGTAACTCTATTTCTGATCACAAACAAGAGGCTTCAAACCATTTGATGACTGCAAATCACTTGAATTTGCTTATCACATAACCTGAACTGTCTTCATCTTTTAAAAGTCATGTGGCTTTGATTGCATTTCAGACTGCAAAACACAAAACTGATCTCATGTCTCAAAACTTCATGCTTTAACTGGGAAGTGTGTTACTTATGCATTGAATTATACAGCACAAATGATCACACCTGAGTTTAGAACCCATGTATAACATATACATTTTTGGCCAGCAAGGTTGAAAATGGATAACAGCAGCATAGCTTAACAAAAAGAGAGAAAGAACAAGGTAAATATAACATCTCTCCAAACAAATACAAAATTGGGAATGTAAGCAGACAATAATAGGTTCATTTCTAAGTGCATAGAAAATAACTCATTATCAGAAGCCTAATACTTTTAGGTAAAATACACTTTGTGAGGATCTTGTGTAATTTGTAAAATTTCTGGGACACTACATTTTGGTATTTTTTTCAGAAACATAATCATCGAAATTTCAAAGAGTAAAGGCTTGAAATAATTCATTCTCTGTATGATTAGTCTAAGGTCCAATCTTTAACAGAACAACCTAAAAAAATTATGACAAAATAAATCTTAATTACAATATATAGGAAAAATAAATAATTAGATTACTTTCGTTCAGCTCTAAATTGTTGAAATAATATATAAAGCAGCAACCATCAAACAGTCTTACGTTCTTTAGATTTCCGAAAAAGACCAAAACAATATATGACTCATGCACACGTGTAAGCAAAACAGTTTGGAGCCATCAGCAGAAGATAACACACGTGTATTACCGGATATGCAGGAAAGACAGACAGGCTGCATGTAAGAAAACACTTCTGTGGATCAATGAAGCTTCCGTTTATTTGTGAAGACTGATCTGATGTAGCACGGTGCACGACGGCTCGATTTGACAGTATCGTTAGTGACTACCAGCTGACGCACCTGAGCCATGACTCTGCCATAGGAGCCCCAGTTTCCAACGCAGTGTTGCAGGGTCGAATCCGGCGGTCCGCAGTTATAAAAGAAGGGAAAAAGCTGTCCCGGGAATTGGTAGTCCATTTTCCACAATTATTGTACAACTTAAAGAAGCTGTCAGTATTCTAGAAGTGTATATGTCATTGTCTCTCCCCTTTCAAAACGTGTCTGGGAACAAGTCTGGACATGTTGTTCTCCAGCTGAGCTAACGTTAGCTTTCACACTCACGCAGTTGACTACCGTGAATATACACTATTATCACCTCTTTAGGACATGGCATGCATTCGATAAGTCAGCCTACAGTAAGTAAATGTAATCTAACGAAGCGAGTGTCCAAAGGAATTGGTACAAAGCAATAAAAGTGTCCGGAGCCGTGAGTGAATTCCTCGTACACGTGCTGCCGTTCACCGCTCAGTCAGGGCATCAGTGTACATGTTAGTACAACAAGCAGTGACGCAGCTTCCGGTCAAAATAAAACTGACAAAATAAACCGAGAAAACGTACTTCACCTCTGTGCAAGTAAACCTCGAGGCAGGAAACCACGTATGGTACAAAATATTCGGGAGAAATCATACTGAATTGATAGTTACGGGTCAGATATATAAAATCAAGCACCATTTAAGAGTGGCAAGCTACGCAGTCGACATACCTTTTATTCAGAAGTTTCAATTCTAATGCCAAGAAGAGGCATGCGCAAAGTTTTCTAATCCTACAATATTTTATAAAGACCAATGCTGAGTTCCTAAATGTTTTGTAAACCAGTAAATGCATCCTGTTTTATCTGTTACTAGTTACTATTACAACGAAGTTAAAAAAATTAAAGCACATGATCAGTTTCTGATCGAAAAATCACTGTTATCATTACGGTGATATTCTTCATTAATGTGTACAAACTTCTTTCCCATGTAATAAGTTTATATATCGGTATTGTATGGCCAATACTGGCCCCTTTCAAATCTATACCAACTTTGGCAGTCTTGCACACCACTTTTATCCAGTAAAACCAAGTATCATGTGCATTTGACAGAAGCTTGTTTTTTCTGCGTGTATGTATGTGTATGCGAAGGAAAAAAAAAAGCTGTTCACAGCTGATAACAGAATGATTGCTAAAATCCTTCAGGTCAATCGACCCTCCTCTGGGTAGTACAGGTAGAAAGATCAAATGACCCCTATCTGGGACTTCTAGTGTTTTATGTTTTTATGTTAAGGCAAGGCTGAGCTTTACTTGCATTCTAAGAGAAATAGCCACAAATGTATAAAAAAGGTATATATAAAAGAAAAATAAAGGTGTGTATGTATTAAAAAATGAATATGATTATTAAATTCAATGTAATCAATCTGTGGCGGGCTATAGACTAACTCCACTGGCCTAAAGTTTGATGATTCAAAACCTGACCGCCACCTGCAGGCACAGAAAAATTATCACATGTCAGAAATCTGTGGCAGCTCCATTCAACTCAATGGGTGACTCATTCAAAAAATGAACTCCCCCTGCAAGCACAGAAAAATCATCCCATGTCAGAAATCTGTGGCAGCTCCATTCAACTCAATGGGTTACTCACTCAAAAAGTGAACGCTCCCTGCAAGCACAGAAAAATCATCCCATGTCAGAAATCTGTGGCAGCTCCATTCAACTCAATGGGTTACTCACTCAAAAAGTGAACGCTCCCTGCAGGCACAGAAAAATCATCCCATGCCAGTACTTGTAGTCACTGCCACTGTAGGCAGAGGTCAGCATCTTTTTTCTCCACATATTGTGCCTGTTTTCTCATTGATCGAGGCAACATTTTCTTGTGTCCTGTCACCGTCCCTACAAGATCATTGTATTGATTCACCACCAAAGAAGTGTTTCACCAGGTTAAAAGAAAATCAGCTGTAGTTTTAAGAAAAGGAAAAATGAAAACAAAACCCTCCTCGGGTCCGTCGGCAGCGATCACTGTTGTTCTTTTTCAGTCAGTTACTTAAATGCACCCCCCCAAATTGAATGCACAACCGGCCTCATAAAGCTCAATATAGTTTTCAATAAACCTTAGGTGGCCACTGTACTGACTTATGAGGTGAGAGGAGAGCAAAACAGACAGGACAAAATAAGGCGGGTCAGTACATAACTGGCAGCTACTGGCAGATGCGGCAGCTGCCAGCATCTCATACTGGCAGCTGCCACGGTCACTAATCGCGCTTGCTATCTCTCTGAGGAGGAGGAGAACAGAACAGTTTTTTTTTTTATCTTTAGCTTCAATTGATAATATTTTTTTTTGGTCAAAAGAAATATTTCTTTGTCAATTGATTTGATATTCACGTTTCATTTTCAACGCCAAGCTTCTCTTTTACTTTGGAATTTCTCATGGTCTGCTTATCTTCAACTCGTGCTTTTATTTTGCCCGGAAACAGCTTTTCGTGGTCGCGTGATCAGCTGACCGAACAGATCGGTTTGCAAGTCACATAATCAGCTAAAATTAAGCTGAAAAAGGGATAAATTCGGATTGCATTTGCCAAGGAGGCAAAGTTTCGCTTTAAAACGTTGCACCTGAAGGAATGTCCGAATAGGACACCTTTTAAGGTTTGTATTTTTTGATTTAGACCTTGTGTTTTGGTTTCGTTAGCTGTGTTGCTAACCCGGTAGTAACGACATTGCAGGTGTAGTTTAACGTTAGCGTTAGCATTTCAAGGATCACTGCACAGATAATCTGTCCTCTAATATCTTTAAGTGACAAGCATCATAAAATGTAATTCCTGGGGAAATTCAGGGTCGTTTGATGCCTCTCAAATGTTTTTGACATTTTGCATCTGACAGCCCGTTTGACGTATCATCTGTTTTCCCTTGAGAAAAGGGAGGCTACGTAATCTATTAACCTGATCATAATGCCAAGGTGGATTAATTGATAAAGGCCGGAAAATACTAGATGTGGATGATGTAAAGTAAAATCGTATTGTTTTTATATTTACGAAAAAGTCACAACAGCTGTGCCTGCGTTGGTCAGGACAGGACGACGATTCGTGACTCCCTGTTGTCGTGTTTTTGTGTCGATGATCAGGCTTACGTGTGGATGAACTGAAATTGTAGGCCAATTCATTGAGTTTATTCTGATCTGTGCTGATGTCAATGTCTGTGTATCACTGTACTTGCGGTACGTATGATGTGAGCCTGCCAACTATAAGCATTTAGATGCCATGTAGCATATGTTATGCATCTTCTGTGACATCATTACTGTTAAGTATTAAACCGTTAGGGCAAATATCCATACCATAGTTAGTTTCAATGACCAACCTTGTAATGCAAAATGCTCTTCCTTAAATGTATTTTCACAAGTTAAAAAATGAATGACATCAGAAAAAAACACATATTCAAATTATTAAAGCGAGTCACCAGTAGCATGGAATCTTTTAAATAAATCAAACTAGTTCTGTGGATTGTGATCAGAAAAATAGTCCTAGATCCTCAGATCTTCAAATAATGCACCTTAAGTGTGGGATGCATGGATTCACATGCAGTATACTGGGACAGAGCTTTGTATCTTATAAATTCTCTTTTGTTCCAGACGGCATAATGTCTGGGAACAACTTGGTCCTACCCATAGTGCTCTGGGGCCGGACGGCTCCCACTCACTGCATCAGCAGCCTGCTGGTGATGGATGACTTCAGTACCATCATCACAGGATGCCACGATGGACAGATCTGTCTCTGGGACATGACTCCCGAACTGGAGGTACTGATACGTGATACAAAAGTGGTGATGATACATCCTACCAATTATTAACTCGTTGGTAGAATTATTTCAACCCTATTTTGTCCCTCTTCTTTTTTCTCTCTTTTCTCATTCTTTTCTCCTTTTCTTCTTCAGATTTGTCCCCGTGCCATGTTGTTCGGTCACACTGCCTCCATCACCTGTCTATCAAAAGCAAGTGCATGCAGCGACAAGCAGTATATTGTTAGTGCATCAGAGAGCGGGTGAGAACATTTTAACATCAGCAATGTAGCACTGATAATGTTTAATTGCTCCACGATACCATTTTCAAGTGAACACTGAGTGTGCAATTTGCCTGGCATTTCTCCTTAAATTCCTTCAAATCTTCAATAGTTGTTGCACTGCACTGACAAGATTTCCAGATGCTGTTTAGTTATTGATTTCACAGTTGCCCTGTAGTCTGTCGATATCAGATAGCTAGCTTATTTATTATTTCATAATGATACTATACTCCAGTCTTTTGTTGTTGCAGTACATTTGATTGATTGATTGATTGATTGCAAAGTAAAGTTCAGAAATTTGGTGTTTGGTATTTGTTTTTGTAAACTTTATGCTCCTTATCTGAGAAGCTTCAAGTAGTTGTTGTTGTCCACATTTTGCTGTCTGACCTGCCATGTGCAGTCAGTTTGTTTCACGTCAGGTGACTTAAATGTCTCAGACAACTCAAACAAAAGGAGCATTTGTAGAGTTATATGAAAGCAGTCTTTAGCACAGCAACAGTGATCAAAAGGGAATAAAGCATGGGTATAGAAAGTTGTTGTATCTATTCATGTGCAACCTTTTAGCAAGCGTTGATTAAAAAGGTTTGCACATGAATGTCAGGTGAGTTTCAGTTTGATGCTTCCTGCGCATACACGTCTAACTTGGGTTGCTCATGTTTCCACAGAGAGATGTGTCTATGGGATGTGAATGATGGACGCTGTATTGAGTTTACTAAGCTGGCCTGTGCTCACACTGGCATTACTGTAAGACACACACACACACACACACACACTCGTATACATTCCCAGACAAAAGCTGTTTTTGCGTCAAGATTGACCTCTCTCGCTCGTGTATTTTCAGTTTTATCAGTTCACCATTGGCACTGAGAGGGAGGGACGTCTGCTTTGTAATGGCCATTACCCAGAAATCCTTGTTGTAGATGCCACGAGCTTGGAGGTCTTGTACTCATTGGTGTCAAAGATATCTCCTGACTGGATCAGCTCCATGAGCATCATCCGATCTCACAGGACTCAGGGTAAGAAATGCAGACAGAGCTGTGGTGTTGGATTCATGCTCCAAAAACATGTTTAATTGTGAAATAATTACTTTACTGAGTTTGAATAATCAATTACTAACTCATATTTAACTATAAGCCACTAACTCTCTGTCTTTGAACAGAGGACACAGTGGTGGCAGTGTCAGTGACGGGGATTTTAAAGGTCTGGATCATCACAGCTGAGGTCAGCAAGATGCAGGTACACTTGCGTGCATATGTTTATTAATATTTATCGGTTTGTGTCTGAGTTGTGCACTTCTCTGGAAACATATGTAAATGCCGAGCAGTTTATGGTCCATGTGCATAAGCGGTTGTCCTCTTTGTGGGGGTTATTAGTTTGACTCTAATCTAAGACTCTTTGCTGCATGTCTTCTCCAAAATTCTACTCCTCCATATTTCCTGTCTTTCTTCACCTGCCCTATCAAATAAAAGCAAAAGTGCCTGAAAAAGGGGTAAAGAAACTCCAACAGTCTTACGAACATATCCATATCATCAAAAGCATGTATGGCTCCATTTATAACCGATTTTCATTTTGGAGGCTTGAACTCATGCTCACTGAGTCAATAGAATTTACACAACATAGAATTTACACAACATCTGTGACTCCGTATCGCAAGCAGAGGTTGAATTTAACACATTTTTTGGCTCCAGAGTGTTGTTATTTTGTTCATCCCCAGAATTTAATGTGTGTAACAGTCCAAGCTCAGCTATGGCATCTCTTTGATTTTGTGTTTATGCATTTGTATGTTTAGGACCTGGACCCTGTGTTTGAAGAAGAGTCCAAACCCATCTACTGCCAGGGCTGTCAAAGTGTCTCCTTCTGTACCTTCACTCAAAGCAGCCTTCTCGTTGTCTGTTCAAAGTACTGGAGGGTAAGCTGATCCCACATCTCCAACAAATAGCACACCACAAATTACTGAAGCAGAATAATTCACGGACTGGACTGTTTGTCATTAATGGTTTCCGACAAAGCTGGATGCTACAACACACCTGTGTGTTTCTGTTGTCAGGTATTTGATGCAGGCGACTACTCGCTGCTCTGCTCCGTGCCCAGTGAGAACGACCAGGCCTGGACTGGAGGGGAGTTTATTGCTGCAGATAAGGTCATCATTTGGACTGAAGATGGATGCAGTTTTATTTACAAGCTACCTGCCAGGTGAATCTGATGCTCCCACGTTATGACTCAGTATCATATTGTGGTGTGGCCACTAGAGCTGTATAGAAAGGCTGTAATTTCATGATTCATGCGGAATAAGCACATCGCATGAGTCATGGTCTTAAGAAATAGCAGAAACATTACTTTATGTGAACGAGCAAAGCTTCCTCTCACACCATGTGAATATTTTACTTGCTGGCTGGTGCACAACTATCATGTCTTTACACCATTTTTAAGCAGTCAGATATAATTAAAACTAAATATAAAGTAACGTGACAGTTTATGTTCCAAATAAAGGTATCGCAGAAAATATGTAGCTATTAAAAAGTCATTGACACACATTGGTTACTCCATATCAAGTCACAGTAACAGTGTTTCTGCTCATTTCTCTCATAGTAAACACACATCATGAACACCAGGAGTACACAGCTCCAATTCTGAGCTGAAGTCATGAGAGCTTCTCTGCAGGGTTCAGTTTTGTTGATGGAACTAAACAAAGCTGCGCTAAAACAGTAAACGAAGACTCACTGTTGGAGTGTGTTTGTGCTTGTGTTCCTCAGCTGTTCACCTGCGAGTGAACATTTCCGCAGTGATGTTGGGAAAACTAAGGAAGGCTCGATCCCTCCTCTGATCTACCGCATCTCTGGCTTTACAGACAAACAGGTGAGTGCTCCATCCTTTATTACGTCTCAGTTATCGAGATGTTTTGTTAAGATGCTCTTAAATTCAAACCTACACATTACTTCTTTTTGTTGTTTTTGTTTTTTTCTGAATCTGGTCAGAGATCACACCACACCCCGCCAAAATGATCATTTTGATGTTTTTCTGAGAAATTTTATGAAATATGTCAAACAGGTTGCCACATACATGTGGGTAACGTTTTACAGCCTGGAAAGCATTTACTGTACACCAGGGGTGTGTCCAGAGAGACAGTCAGGGTTGACCCCCACCCCTTGAAAAATAACTGGACACCCCCCCAAAATCTCATACTGTGAATTTTTGGAATCTGTGTCCAAGTCAGCTTTTGGGCTGTACTTTAACAGCTAAGTTATTCGTCTTTAGTGTCGTGGTTTTCTTTTAGGCCCTTTAACTTGTAGAAAATTCCTTTGCATATCTGTATTAGAAGACAGGTGTGTAAGAGAAGAGCCCAACTGACGGTCCAAGCAAACTCTTACACACTAACTTTCAGACTTACAGACATTAACAGTGGTGAGGTACTAAGAATTTTCTAGAACTTTAAGTTGATACTTCAAAGTTTCTCCCAATTTGAAAGGTGTCTGCTTGTATTGCTGCTCTGTTGTGTTCAAAGTTAAAAGATTATACTCAGAAATATGACATCCTTGTGAAACTCTGATTTCAGTTTTCAAAGTAGAAAGCATTAGTGGAAACAGAAAGACAAAATATATTTCTTGTATGTCACAATGGTCAGAAGTCTGGACATTCCCCTGTTGTGAAAATAATTATCACACCAAGTTTTACTTTTGGCTGTTTGTTTTCTGTCTTTCTATATTTCTTTGCGCTTCATCTCAGTCTATTTACAGAAATTTTTTCCTTTAAAAACTGGCCTGCCCTGTTTACTTAAAAAATTGATAACCTAAGCAGCATTAGCCAGAACAACTTCACAGTAATGATTTACCAAGAAAGCAAACGGCAATTCTGGGACTATCTTTTATGTTTGAGATTAGACTAATAACAGTAACGCTACCTGGCTTTTATGAGTGGAGACTTTGATAGAAAATAATAATTCCAGAGTCAAAGAAAGAACTTGACATACACATTTTTCCCCCTAAAAAGCAGATTATTGGTTTGTTTTAGGCCTTTAATCTGATTGCAAATTCTTGGCGTAATCCATGAATGTGAACCTGTCCCTTTGGCATTTTGTGTTCTGTGTAATTCTGATTTGATACCGTCCTGCAGTATGTTATTTTAAGTGTATTTATAATTTATTGTCTTGAATGCATTTGTTTGTTGTCTGTGCCTTTTTGTTATGTTGCTGTTCCTTCTGTTGTCCTCTGTCCCCCTCCCTCCTTTGACCTCCTCACTTCTCTCAGAAGGAAGTAGAAGGAGGTGAGGAGGAGGAGGTGGGGGTTGTGGAGGTGATGTGCCTCCCTGCCGGCGGGTGCGACTGGGAGCTCTACACCCCAGAGTTGCAATACCGACACCGGCCTCTAGAGGCGCCAGTAAGCCCCAGAAAATGTGCACTAGAAAAAGAAAGGCAGGAAGAAGATCATTCATTTACTGGTCTGAGCTGCAAAATACAAAAGATGGCTTGAATTACCATTTTTTCTTTTCTTTTTTGTTTTTTTTTTTCATAAAAAAAAAATTAAAAATCCTTTAATTTTGCTTGTTTTAAAAAGAACAAAGCTCACACCCATTCCAAAGAATGGGTGTGAGATATTTCATAATAATTATCATTATCGGACACCTTTTTGCTTTTTTAAAAAAGATCATACCACAGTTTAATACCATTAGCCTGACTGTAAATTGTTTATTACACATCTTGCAGGATTTAAAAAAAATGTTACTGTTTTGACTTTTTTTTTTCCTGGAATCAGGAAAAACTGCCATTAAACAGCCAGTCAAAAAGTAAATTCTGCTTGCAGATAAGCATTTAATCTACTTGCTCTTCCAGTTTGAGTGTATCTGAAGTGTTCCGCATAGCACTGTCATGAGTAGTGGTTGGCAATTTACTAAAGTTTAGTCTTGCAACGAGTAGTTTATTGCAAAACTCTTGGAGATACATGATTTTAATTGTTATCTTTTTTGAGTAAAGTAAAGATCAAACAGATGCTTGTTAAATTTCTATAATGATGACTGTGTTCCCTGCTGAGTTGCTAGCTTTCAGCAACTTGGCCAATTTAAGGAGAAACACACAAAAAACAGTGGTGTGTTCTTTTTTTAATTAAGAAACAAGTGATGATGATTTGGTTGTGTGGTAGGTGTTTGTGTAAGTGTGGATTTTGAAGGATTTTTTTATCCATTAGATGAAGAAGGTTTACAATCATCCTGGTTTTTTTTTCGTAAGTTGTGACTTTGCAGCTCAGCCATTTATGATGATCGAAAAGGAGAGGAGCAAATGTGTTAACTCAGTTTTCATTTTTGCCACTCAGCAGTTCACATTCAGCCAGAGCCTTTAAAAAACAAAACAAAACAACAGCACCAAATGATTTCAGTATGTCAAGACATCCATGAAACGTCATATTTCAGAAGCGAAAAGCTTGATCATTATATCTTATATTTAGATATGCACCAATATGATTGAGCAATTCAGTAATTCCCTTAACTCTTGTTTTGTAAAAGTCACAGAGTGGCTTGTAATGAACTTGAGTTCCTCTATTGATTGGAAATATTATGGAGTGAGTTTAAGAATCATCACCATGAGAAAGCATGAATTGAGTTTAATTTCTGCTCCAGTTTATTAGAACTTGTGTTCAAAATTCAGACTCCATTGTATCAGTATTAGTAATGCAAATCAAAACATATGAAGAATAGTGCTACTTTGATGTCCCCTGTCTTATTTCAGTGATGGAGATCTTGAATAAGCTTCACTTAACTTAACTTAACTTGTAGCAACAATGCTAGATAATAATTTACAAAAAGACCTTATTTGTATTTTTCATTGGTGTTATATGATGCTAAACTTGTTCTACTTTTTAAAGCCATGTACCCCTGTAAATGGATCATTTAAAAATAATTTCTTCTCTGAGACACTGGTGACTCAGGCTTCCTGCTTGATAAATTGCGACTGGAATACTTGCTTTAAAGGTAGTTTGTCTATTTGTCTTGAGCACAAAAATGTGCATGGCACGCATATGTTAAAACCTGGGTGTGGCAAGACCAAAATCTCTATGCCTCTGAGGATTCTGTAATTAGAAATAAATTTAAATGTGGTTAAAATTGTAGAGAAAAGCAAATCAGTTTCCCATACTGGGCACACTTTGTAAGCAGAGCTTCTGTATTTATACTAAAGGTGACAGATTAATCGTAGAAGAGCTGGATTAGAAGTGTGAACTGCTAAGTCAGAAATATCAAAAGTGAGCGGTCTGTCTTTGCTCCTCTCTTCAGTTTCCTTCCTGCCTGACTGAGAGACTGAACTCATTCTGGTTCACTTTCCTCATTTTCTCCTCCCACTAAAACAAAACTCCTCTTCCAAAAGCACCATCACCTTCCTCATCTGTCTTCATATTGATGAAGATGCATGCAAAGTCCCTGAGTTTATGAAAAATGTAAGCAGAAGGAAGTGATAAGAATACTGTCCTGCAGAAAGTAGATTTAATCAAAGGGCCTTTAACCCATCAGGGAAAGAAATGGTGTATTAATCAGCTTTGATCAAGACTCTTTAGGAAATGGTGGGACCAGTTGGCTGAGAGGTGGTTTCAGGTAGAAAGCCTTAGATTGCAATAAGTAACCATTGTGTTAGGACGAGGGGGTCGGTGTTGTGTAAGAGGTGTAGAGGAATCTTCAGTTCAGGGGGGGATTTATGGGTAAAAAAAAGAGTTACATTACCTAAGTCAAATGAAAGGAACGACATGTCAAATTATCTTAGACTTCCAGATTGGTGTGGAATAAAGTAGTTACACTAAGATCTTTGTGTAGGACAGAGGAGGCTTGGAGACAGAGTGTGAATGAAGAATGTATTTTTCCTTGGTATTATGCTCGTCTCAGTAAATCAACACTCTGATTTCAGACCCAATTATATTTGAGTGTTGTGATTTCATTCAGTGAACAACGTAAAAGTTAAGTTAAATAGATTTTTCCGATAAACAAAAACTGAAATGTTGCCAAAATTCTTATTTCACAATCACTTGAAAATATACGTGCATATAAATGTAGTGCTTGAGATGAAACACTCAGATTAATTATGTTGTAATCAACAGCATGGTTTGTGACTCC